>CAIGRQ010248667.1:0-20325 GCA_903798375.1 Fraxinus sp. D2006-0159 | reverse complement strand
GGACCCATGTAATTTCCTCTTTGTATTAATAGGCTGCTAGGGTTTGAAAAAATTAGAGAGAAAATAATTATTCTTGCTAGCACAAGAAAAGTAAAAACCTAGTCCTCTCAATCTTGTTCCTTTGTGTGGATTTCCATGGGGGACTTGACAATTGGACTGTTGTGGATTGCAGATCGTGATTGTTTGTGTTTCAAGAATCAGCAAAGGAATTTGCAAAATTTATCAAATGTATTATTGTAAATACACTTTCTATCTAAACACAAAGCAGATCCGTGATGAAAATTGAAAAAATAATTTATTTTTCGCTGTGCATATTAAGTAAATTCTCAACATGTATATCAAGAAACTGAAAGAATTTTGTGTCAATGAGGAGGAAATATGTTGTATAAGTAGGTTGTAATGAAGAACTAATGGACCAGGAGTTAAACCATTATCCACCATTAACGTGACTGTTTATCTTCCATTAACACATTCATAAAACAGCATGAGTATCAATTAGAGAATTTGGAAGGTTTTATTTTGAGAAAATAATTAAATTATATAAGAAATAAAGGCAAAACGAACTCTCCTAAGGGTCCAACATTTGTGTGCACATGTCACATCCGCACACAAGTTTAAGGTCCGAACTACTATTTTGGTCGATGATTTGCATGTCCCCGCGAACGCACATGTAGAAATATATAAACTAGTCATTGATAGATGGGGAGACGATTGACCCCTTGTTCATTGGCTGTGGAACGATATTCTTGCTTCTCAACTTTATAATTTTCCTATGTGGGACAAACCTAAAATAGTTCTCTCCAATACATAAACTCCTTCCAAATGGCCCATTTTGAACTCAAATTTTTCAATCACCCATTCATCATCTTCGGCAAGTAAATATATGATTTCGATGTTCTCATGAAGGAAACACGAATCAACTTCGAAATGCCAAAATGAACGAACAAACGGGTCTCACTTAAAATTATACCAAAACTGGCCCGACTAGCCATTTTTCCAACAAGGTCATGGAAGCTGCTCTTCTCATTCTGTTTCTAAAGCTTTGTTCCAAGATAACTGGTGAAAAGTCCACCAGATATCATACACTTTCGTTTCAATGGATATTGCTGTAATACCATTAGTTCTTGTAGTGCATTAACAGAAGCCAGAAGCCAGAATCAGAAAGGAGTCAGACATCAAGCATTTAATTCTATATACTTCAACTGTAAATCTTGTTAGTAAGTCTCTGATGACTATGTAAAATTGCATTTGATTTTGACCGAGGAAGAGAAACCAAGATGAACGCTTTTTTCATTTGCTATGCGCTGACTGGATGCGTACTCGTGCGATCAATCGAAGGACGGGGAATTGCGTGCAGGAATTATGAGACTGGCATAACCTAAAGGATCTTCCCTCTCTTGATGGTTGTACTTATTTCTAATTTATTAGAACATAGAAGTGTCAAACTAGGTAGCCTCTGTACTGTGCTCCTGTTCATTTCATGTATAGAGAAAATCCAGTTTTTCCTTTTCTTCAGACTATATCACAATAAATAGTAAACCTTGTTAGCTTATAGCATGAAGCTAAATTGTGGCTGCAAAAATAAGAAGACAAGGAATGTCTTGAAAACCTCCCTGATGATCAATTCATAAAAATAGGGGTTGTCCAATTGTAAGTAAAATGAGGACAAATTGTCACACCTTGCTTTTTGTGCTTGAAGTCCTTTTTACATATGATGACCAAGTGGTCATATGATAAGATTTATATCGGATAAATTTTATTTACCGTAACTGTACTTTCATCTGATATCAATAGGTAATTATAATTTAATCTTGATCGATCATGTAACTATATTTTAATTTGATTTTCACAGAGTAACTTCATCCATTTCCATCGCTTGGAAGAACGAAATTCGATTACATGACTGTCAATAATGACTAGCGATATTTATGTCAATGAAGTTATACCTATTATACTTCAGCAATTAAAGATTGAGTGTGAATAATTATCATTCATTGACTATCGCATTATCAATTTTCGTTGTTGAAATTAAATGAAGTTACCTTAATTGAAATCAAATTAAAGTTGAGCTACGAGATTGAATAAAATTGAAGTATAACTTCTTGATTAACATTATAGAAAAGTATAGTTACAACAAGTGAAATTTATCCAATTTTTTATAAAACTATTGATTTTTTTCTCTGCGTGGACGAGTAATTGTCCAATTTCAATATGGTCCCAAACAACTTGGTTTTGCATTCATAGGTTTTCTCATCATAATCATAATATGAAACTATTATCACTTATTACTTGTCTACTTGGAACAATTAAAAACTTACGCTCTATGTATACCTTTTTCAGACATTTATTTATGATGAAGTATTGACTATTTTGAAACAATTTACAGTCACCACCAATTTTGCTACCAAAATATAGGCATTCAATCCCAGATTGTACAACCAATTAAACCTATGCAAAAACCAATTCATTTTTCCATCCATTTCTCAACTGCCATTCAAAAAAGACAAACCATCCAACACAGAACCGAGGATTTCTTGAACCTCATATTGGACAAAGGCCCGGATATCAAAACCCTCAAAACAATCCATTCCAAGATTATTTCCGACCCAATTTTATACTCGAGTACATCCCTGGCGATCAAATTAATGAGATCATATGCTGCGTGTGGCAAACCAAATATCTCTCGTAATGTATTCGACAAAATTCCTGAGAGAAACAATGTTATTTTTAATGTTATGATTAGAAGTTATGTAAATAATAAGTTTTCTAAAGATGCAATTTTTTTGTATAAGAGTATGCTGTTGTGTGGTGTGGTTCCAGATCATTATACATTACCGTGTGTGTTAAAAGCTTGTTCTTCATTGAATAATTTGAGGGTCGGGGTGCAAATTCATTGTCCTGCTGTGAAAAAGGGTCTGGACTTGACTCTTTTTACAGGGAATGGGCTGATTGCCATGTATGGGAAATGTGGGTTTTTGGTTGAGGCAAGACGGGTTCTTGATGCAATGCCTTATAAGGACATTGTTTCTTGGAATTCTATGGTGGCAGGGTATGCCCAGAATGGAAGGTTTGATGATGCGTTAGAGGTTTGTAAAGAAATGGGGTTGTTAGGCGTGAAACCTGATTCTGGCACAATGGCTAGCCTATCTCCAGCTGTAACTAATACTTCTAAAGAAAATGTTATGTTTGTGAAGGAAATGTTCATGAGCGTGGCTCAAGAGGAATTGGTTGCATGGAATGTAATGATAGCAGTGTATAGCAATAATTCTATGCCCAGAGAGGCAGTTGAGCTTTATCTGCAGATGGAAGCTCAACGGTTGGAACCGGATGCAATTACTATTGCTAGTGTTCTTCCAGCTTGTGGGGATCTTTCAGCTGTATCACTGGGGATGCGGGTTCATGAATTCATTGAAACAAAGGGGCTCCGGCCTAACATGTCTGTAGAGAATGCCTTAATCGATATGTATGCCAAGTGTGGATGTTTATCCGACGCTAGGAAAGTGTTTGATGGGATGCAGTCAAGGGATGTTGTCTCATGGACTTCACTGATGTCTGCCTATGGTAGAAGTGGGGAAGGTCACAGAGCTATTGAGTTATTTACTAATTTTCAGGATTTGGATCTTATTCCCGATTCAATAGCTTTTGTTTCAGTTCTTTCAGCTTGCAGCCATGCAGGATTATTATCTGAAGGCCGACATTATTACAGATTGATGACCGAAGAGTATAAAATAGTTCCTAGGTTAGAACACTGTGCTTGCATGGTTGATCTACTTGGACGTGCTGGTCGAGTAGAAGAGGCCTACAATTTTATCAGTCAGATGCCAATGGAGCCTAATGATAGGGTTTGGGGAGCTCTGTTGAGTGCTTGCCATGTTTATAATAACATGGATATCGGGCTTGTAGCTGCAGATCATCTTTTTCAATTGGCTCCAGAGCAGTCTGGTTATTATGTCCTGTTATCAAACATATATGCAAAGGCCGGGAGATGGAAAGATGTGGCATCAATTCGGTCAATCATGAAAGGGAGAGGGATCAAGAAAGTACCTGGTGTTAGTGATGTTGAGCTCCATAATCAGGTCCACACCTTCCTTGCTGGTGATCGATGGCATCCACAATTTATGGAGATCTATGAAGAGTTAGATGTCTTGGTAGGGAAGATGAAAGAGGCAGGTTATGTCCCAAAAACCGACACTGCATTGCATGATGTGGAGGAAGAAGACAAAGAAAACCATCTAGCAGTGCACAGTGAGAAGTTGGCCGTTGTATTTGCTATTATTAATACTGAACCAGGGACACAAATCAGAGTTACTAAAAATCTACGTGTCTGTGAAGATTGCCACATTGCTATCAAGTTCATGTCCAAGATTACTGAACGTAAAATCGTATTAAGGGATACAAACCGCTACCATCATTTTGAAAATGGGGTTTGCTCATGTGGTGATTATTGGTGAATACAGACATCCACATCCCACATATGGCCTCAGTAATAGCTTTTCAGAATGTGATTGCTTTATCAAGTCAAGAATAAAATGATGCCTGATGACTTGCTTCCAACTTTAACTGGTTGTCTAGGACAAATATCTTTCTGTCCTTTTTTTTTTTACCTGGTTTTGGATTTATTTAATTGAGCACCTTGCTTTGAGGATATCTAAATTTGAGAGACTCGGTGAGCCTACTTCTCTGAAGAGGCGTGATATTGACTTATTGAGGTAAAAATGATGATGAGCAGGAATTCTCAAGAAGAGCACAACGGCTGGAAAATGTTCACTGAGCTGACTCCACAGAGTAAATAATGATGAGAGAGCTGAATTTTTCCATGTGAACCATAACATTGCTCACCTCAGTACCTCAGTTAGACTTCAGTTGAATTGAGCTCAAATAAAATCCAGCATGATTTTTGCCAGTCTCTTTTTTGTTGGCAGAAGAGAGCTGTTTCATTGTGAATAACTGACAGGTAGGTTTCATTTTCTGGTTTTTTTTCAGCACCTTCTTATCAAGGTTAGCATCCTTGCTGAATTAAAATAAAAAGGTTGCAATTATTTATTCAGAGTATTCTACTTACAAAATCTAGCAGTTGGGTTGCCATTGTGTACATGAATTTTAAATCGTGCTTTTTCCTGATACATATGGCATTCAAAGATATCATGTACCTTTATTTTATGTACCTTTAAAAAGGTTTACCCAAACTTGATTGCTTTTTCATTCTTACACAATTTTCATCTCAAATATAAGTAATAGGCAAATAAGGTGTTGATTTACTTTTCAATCATGTGTCCCCAGCCATCTTGGCATAGTTTTGTAATGATAGCTCGTTCTTAATATAGTTTTAAAATTGAACACTAAGGCAAGCATAACAAAATGGAAAGCCCACTAGATTGAATTCCATTTTCCCCATCTTGGCATTATACTTATGACTTGTTTCAGTGAAGTGGATTATACAGCACTAGTAAGTATTAAAAAGGAAAAAGAAGATAAAATATAGTTCATTATCGTGTCATGTAATGAGTAATGAATATTATGGGGTAAATGGTTTCTGAATTTCCCAACTTCTGTTTTGTAGATGTTTATACCTTTTTGGAACATGAATTGTCTATCTAGATGTTATGGGCTATTTTTTATTGTCTCGTGTAGAATTAGAACTGCATTTGATTAAATTGTACCTCTTTTATAGTATACCCCATAATAGTGAATTTCTTCTCTTAGTACATAAACACCAACAAAATGAGAACCATTCCCCATAGTAGTGAATTTCTTCTTCTCTTCGTCAGTGAACACCAGTCAAGTGGTGAGAACCACTTGATTGTGATGGTTCAGGTCCTTTAGATTGAAATTATCAATCTGCCAAAAGTATTACAAAGAAATTCCAATAATACATGTCTTTGATCACTCATACTTAGCAGTCTATGAATTGTATAATGTACTATTTACTAAAGTCTTGGACTGAGTGCTTATTTATAAACCCACTAGTGCATATTTGGTATAGAGTACTAGACAATATTTAATGAGATAAAAGCTAAAATCTGTTCATAGTAGAGTTGAGTCTCATCATTTACTCTTACCAAACACGTTGCTCAATGATTAATGGACGTATTTGTCCTTGAAACAAACAATTCTTTCTGAAAACACGGTGATTTTTTTCCTTTGTCTATATATTTATTTGTCTCATTTGTAGCTGTCAATATGAGTCGTCGGGATGAAGTCACGCATCAAGTACTTGAGCTATTTCAAGCTCAATCCTTTTGCCTATAAATAGTCACACTTGGTGACGTTTGAAGGTAATAAAAAAATTTGTATTTTCACTTTGAATATATAAACCCTGACTCCCTTTTTCTTCCCCATTCGTGTCACTTCCACACCCAATATATTTTAATATCCTTTTTCACTGACTTGAGCACCTGAACACGCAAGATCGGACCCTCACCCTTCTTTTTTTGAAGAGGTTTCGATCTTGCACCCCTAACTCGAGCGTTTCAAGTGCTCAGGTAACTTGCACGCGAAGGAGAGTAGATGCAGGATTTGTTGGTGAGTTGGTCCCATCCAGACTCAAAGGTCAACAATCCACCCTCACTCCACCCTTACAAAAAAAACCAAAAAAGCAACTTGGTTGAATTTTATTTTCACAGATTTTGAATGACCCCGCACAGCACACAGAATGGAACCTGAGCTGGGATGCGGAGGATCACCGATGCGCCACTGGCTGTGCGCCAATTTATTAACGTGCGCATGTGATCTCACTATTTATTTCCCACTCATTTTCCCCGCTGGTCTTGTCTCTTCTCACAAACATGCACGGCCGTGCATGCACACTCTCTCTTGAAAGCTTATTCGCATTGGCTGGAACCTCAAAAACCCATTGTTTATCAATGCACTATATGCTAATGTGCACCTCTAATTCTATAATTTTGGAGGTAATTCAAATTTTAATTATAAATATGTAATTCACAAGTTTCCGTGGTATTTAAGGTCTTACTTTATGCATCGTGTTTCCTTTTTTCCTTATCAAATTTTAAAAATTAATGGAAAGAAAGAAATATCATTCCTGCTTGATTAATTAGACAATAATTAAGTTCTGCATTCCTCTGTTTTTCATTTATTTTTTGTATGCAAATTGAATTGAAGGATAGAGAAAGAAATTAATTATACAATTACTGTTTATTGATGATATATACATACTGATATCTATTTTCAACATGCGCCTACTTGTAGAGTTTAATATAATATTTTTTGTGTTTAATTCTTGTTTTTTTTATTTGAAATTTTAAAATTCTTTAATTATTTTTCAAATGAAACGGAGTTTTTTCCTTTTTTTAAACACTATGAAGTTGGTAGTTTCAGATTGAAGTTCATTATCTTCTCATTTCGGATTGTAAGTTAATATTGATGATCAAATGAAGTTATTGGACGAACTACATATATTATATGTTAATAACCATCAGGGATATGTTTGGTACTGTATTAGACAAGATCATCATTTCAATGGATAAGATTTTAACTTTGTGTTTTTTGTAATATTGTATAGTCTAACTTACCAAGAGAGCAGTCAGTGTATTTAATGAGGTATCTTAGTGTTGGAGTAAAGAACTGAGGTATTTAGCAGTAGAGTATAGTACATGGTTTAATGCACGCATCTTTGAAGAAGTTTTTTCTTACCGAGAATTTCTAGACATTTGATTTTGCACAATATAGCTGAATGTGTCTTTTGGCTTCTTGGTGATGTCTTCTCACCTAACTTTCAACTCAAGATTGTCGAGAAGCTTTCAGCCCATTGTTTTAATAATGACTCGTAACTCACAATAAACGTCATCATCTGTAATTATTCGGTATACATTGTCTTATTTGTGCTGATAGCATCGGCAATTTAAAATATTGAGGGTCTAGAACGTTAGCACTCTTTTACTTTCTCTCTCTTTCCTTGAATGCTCAGACACGTGGATGTCCACGTGTCATGTACATGTACTGATTTTTATTTTATTTTTTGCTTGTAAAACCATTTCCCTAATTCAACTATTGTACATTGGTTCTGTTTAATGCGAGGTGTTTGTGTTTATTGGATGGTTTTCACTTGATCGCCGATCTGTGGAATTTGAACAATTGATTGTGGTACAAATTCAGGTAGAGGAAAGAAATCCATGTTTACTTCATTTGCATGTATGCAAATAGTAATTTGAAGTAGTAAGTATCCTTTTTTGTTTTGCGAGAATAAACTATTCTATATGCAGTCCTGCGATGGAAGATGATGCAATAACTTGTTCTTTGATTCTGTCTAATGGCTTTGCTCGAGTTATAATAAAGATTTCTAAGCAGAGTTATGCGAGGCAGGAGGCTTGTTTTAAATTTATCTCCTGTAAAAATGTTTTTGGGATGAGATTAAATTGTTCTTGAGATGTCGCTGTGCATGCAATTTCAATTAGAAAATGAGTTTTGTATGAAAAACATAAATATGCATTCATTCGAATTAAAAACTAATGATTCTTTGTAAATTTCCTCATTTTTTAGTTCTTATTATGCACATGCGTGTATGGTTTGTTCACCATGCTGTAAGTGTGAAGGTCATATCAATAATTGTTCTATTCAATGCATATATAGCTGTGTTGCTAGATGTCGTGCCAATCTAATCTGCTGGCAGGATTTCGTATTTAGATTTAAATTTGTTTATTTTTCATTTGGCAAGGTATCGCCGCATAACGAATTTTCAATTGCTTTGAACAGGATGTCTAGTGGAGAAATTGATCTGCAACGGATGTAAATATTAATTAATTGATGTCCTGTAGCTGGTGATTTGCTCATATCACAACCTTAGCTCCTAGAATGGATCGCCGGGATACACCGGGGTTTGTTAGTGGTGGTTTTTGCCCCATATTTTGAAGTTCGGGTTTTGTCTTTCTTTATTAGTTTCGTTTCTTCTCATCTTTAGACCTCGGAAGTTCTGCAACCTGCAAAATTGTTCTTTTCAAATATTTTTTTTCGCTGTTACTGGGTTTGGGCTCAAGGTGTGAGTTTGTGGTACATGGATAGTACCCCTGACATTGCTACTACTTTGGCCACTGTGTCAAGAGGTCTGGGAAAAGTTGTTGATTATGCCGTCATTGGAGCCCCAGATCTTTATTCTCCTGGTATGCCAAGCTCTCTCTTTTCCAAGGAAGGAAAAAGAAAATGGAGCTTTATTGATGAATCTTCTCTGGTTCTTGGCTTGGGCCATTTATCAAGTTCTTGCATTAGCATATGCTCTGGAAAAGTAATGGAAGAGGAGTCTTCGGTCGATCTTGATCTCAGTATCAACTTCAACCGAGGAGGTCACAGAATATCCAATCAAAAGATGGCGTCTGCTGGGACTTCAAATGCACTTGAAGTAAGGAGGCCTAAATTAGATCTCAAATTAAGTCTGTCTACTGGACCTGCTGAATCTGATTTCACCGCTGTTCAAGGGTTCAGTCCTTATGAGAAGATTTCTGAGTCACCAGCCTTAGTTTCAATGTCATCTCAGTGGAAAACTGGGTTTCATGTTTCTACATTGCCGAATATTGCTAATTTTGTTCCTGTTGACCATATCCATTGCTCTGGCAATCCTATTCAGGTTTCCACAAAACTTCCATTCAGTGCAGCAGTGACAGCTAGGTCAGTTGCCGGTACTTTTGGATTGGTTAATCAGCAACAGAAAAGGAGAACCAGCGTGAAAATCTGCCGGTTCGAAGGATGCATAAAGGGAGCAAGAGATGCTGCTGGTCTCTGTATTGCCCATGGAGGTGGGAGGAGGTGTGAGAGAGCTGGTTGTCAGAAGGGAGCTTAAGGAAAAACTATTTTCTGCAAGGCACATGGAGGTGGTCGCCGGTGCCAGTATCTTGGATGCACTAAGAGTGCGAAAGGCCGTACTGATTACTGTATAAGGCATGGAGGTGGTAGGCGTTGCACTCACGAGGGTTGCCCTCATGCAGCAAGAGGTAAGACCCAATTTTGTATTCGTCATGGGGGCGGCAAAAGGTGCAAGATTGAAAATTGCACCAAGAGTGCTGAGGGTGTTACTGGTCTTTGCATATCCCATGGAGGCCGCGGTCAGTGCCAATATCCTTGGTGCCCAAAGGGTGCTCAAGGGAGTGCATTGTTCTGTAAAGCTCACGGCGGTGGCAGAAGGTGCTCATTTTTGGGGTGCACAAAAAGTGCAGACGGGAGCACTCCATTCTGTAAAGGCCATGGCGGGGGCAAAAGATGTCAACTTAAAGGAGGTACAAAGACCGAGCATGTCGGAACTTCATTTTGTGTTAGTCATGGTGGTGGCAAGAGATGCACTGAACTTGAGTGTACCAAGAGTGCAAGAGGGCTCACCAACTATTGTGTTCATCAGGGTGGTGGAAAAAGGTGCAAGCTCGAAGGATGTACAAAGAGTACACAAGGTAGAACTGATTTTTGCAAGGCACACGGTGGAGGAAAACGATGCACTTGGGGACATTTAGGTTCAGAATATTGCGGTAAAGGTGCCAGTCCATGCGACAAGTTCGCTTCCAGGAAATCTAGACTGTGCACTGAACACAGTGCTCAAATAGAAAATAAACAGATCCACGAGAATGTTATATTGGTTTCTAGCACACAGAATCCACTTTCTTGTACATTTGCACAGACCAAACAGACTTTTGAATCTGGACACAATCTTTCTGATTGCATTGAAACTATGGAATTTGGGACTCCTTCAATTGGTTATGGACACCAATCGATTTCTTTGTCAATTCCACCGAAGGTTGGAAATGTTTGCTCGAATAATTCCTATCATCCAGAAGGCATGGTGCACAAAGGACTCTTAATGGAAATGCTCAGATGAATTACATTGTTTTCAACAAGCGATAAGAATGAAGAAGTATGGAATCCAATTGAAGACAGGAAAATATTATGCCATGCCTCATAGTTGTGTGTAAGCAAAGTTCGCCGGGAGCGAAATCAATCAAGAAGTCAGATGCAAAACAAAGGACAGTCAAGTTTGGCTTTGAGATGTGGAAAGCTTTGTGTTCGTTTCATCATAGTTGGTTTGAGTCGGTTTTTCTGCATTCTGTTCATTTCGGTATCTTGTGATGGTGGATAAGAAATTATCGTCTCGTTATTGTGTCACGTGAATGGATGTGCTCTTCAACTGAAATTGAAACCATGAAGCTGGGTCTGGGTTGAGTTGGTTTTAGGCTGTCTACATCCCTTGTAAATATTTGTGTTCTGTTTTAATTAGGTCGTCTGTGTTTTATGTAAATATTCGTAACACCATATGTAAATTTTAATATAAAGTTGTCCGGATTGTTGCATGTAGTACGCGCTCTATTGCTCTTTTTCTTTATTGTATTATGTGGGTATATATTTGGCCTCTTTTGCTATTAATGTGTTTTGCTATATTTCTTATTCATTTTATGTTCATATGATTATGTTTTGTGAAAATTACACCTAGTACCTATCATCTTCTTTTCTTTCGAAACTTCAATTCAACTTATGCTGCTACTTTATTCATATTTACTTTTTCTAACCATCAAACACATCATCCAATGACCCAAGCATTTCCTTCCTCAAATAGTCATACACATACCTGCGAAAATAGATGATTGGGGGATGGGGCTTTATAAGTAGTGGCTACTTGCGTCCTTCTCCACAATAGGCGGTCTCACTACACAATTTAGCTCTACATGGGTGAGATGAGTAAATTAGCGATTACGATTTTTTGAGGTTGAAATTGGTTAAACAATTGGGGAAAGTTTATGGGGCTGTAAAAGTCGCATTTCAAATATGGCGATTTTGATGAGTTAGATGATTTAGCTGAATTGTAAATTTTTTAACAGTCATAACTTGCCCAAGTGGAATTTTCGCACGAAGATGATAGAACATTTTACTGTAGAGTAATCATGGGTTCTTAAAGTTAACACTACTTCTTTGTAAGTGGGGCCAAGACCTCAAGTGTAGTATACCAAGAGATCAACATCTCTAGGTGGGGCGCCTAGGGTGGATAGCTCATCAAATAGGGTATTTCTTGGGGTAGAAAATCAGCAATAGATAAGAGTTCCTCGTGTTCGTCGAGACAATTTGTCTTCAAGATGAATATGTGTGACTGGAAATGTTTGGCATATATTTGGGACTAGTCCAAGCCTCATGGGAAGTGGAGACCAAGGGGATGAAAGTGATGATTGGTTCAATGAGAGGCAAGAATGGCATGAAAGATTAGTTGATCTTGACGTTTTCAGGAGGGATATGCAAGTTTTATAGTCTCGACATCACCGATTATGATAGTTTGAACAGGACAGGGTGATGTATCATCCAGGTGTTCAACGAGGTTGAGACTTAGAACAGGGATATTTGCACATTTCAGGGGGAAATTAGGGAAGACCATTTTAAATGTAAAAGCAAGATTATATTCACACCATAATTTTTATTTCTCACCATATTTTAATTGCACTTCAAGTTATTAATCTGTACTCATTATAGCACTTATGTACTTGACGATTTTTCATATTATTCTTATCCTCAAACTTTTCATTAATTAACATATTTTACATTTGATAACGGTTTTATATCCAATAGTCCGTTGAAATAGCGTAAAAAAAAATTATTTTCACATCATATTTTTAAAAAATAAATAAAAAGTACAGAATAATATTCACTCATTTCAAAGCAAGAAAACAAAATATTTTGATATAAATTATCATAAAAGACGAGACGTACTAATTAATAGAAGGTTGAAAATAAAAATTCGCTCAAAAAAAGTTAAGAAAATAATTGCTACAATTAACAAAAAATTGAGTAGTTTAACTGCAATTAAAATGTGGTATATCAAATAAAAATTATGGTGACAATAGAACAGCCCTTCAAATCAATGATTTAATTGGAATTTAGGCATTGACCCGAAGATATCTTTCAATTCCTAAAACAACCCAAATATGTAGATTAGCATAACTTCGAGTGTTGGTATACTGTAGTGAACATGATTAAGAAAACTAAATGTATTAAATGTTTAATCATGCTATATGTACATCACTTTTTGCATTGTACAACGTGGCAACACGATATTGAACAATTTTAAAAATAAACAATTTTTCACCAATCAAATCATGCCAAACTTGGATGCAGTAAAAAATGGAGTGAATTGCCTATTTGATCACTGAACTTTCAGTCATGCTTCCATGAAGTCATTGAACTTTAAAAATCATCCAAATTATCACTGAACTTTACAAAATGTTTCCACAAGATTACTGATTTAAAAATTACCACATTCATCACTGAACTTCCCAGTGATCACTAATTCAATGATCTCCTAAGAAACCTTTTGTAAAGTTTAGTGATCAAGTGGAAACATTTTGCGAAATTCAGGAATGATTTAGATGATTTGAAAGTTCAGTGACCCCTTGAAAGCATGACTAAAAGTTTAGTGACCAAATAGGCAATTCACTCGTCAAAAATAATGTATACGTGTACGAATGGCTTAACTCTTAAATGTTTGTCCCTTGTCGGGTACAGCACACAAAAGGCAAATAAATGAGTGAATACAAAGTCTTGTTCACTTGATCTCGAATGAGAGGCAAAGAATACTTCCAACAACTATTAACCAATCAAGAAGCAAATTCTAATATTGTTACCACAGAATAATAACAGTGCAGAGTGCGTTTCTCAAATAGGTTATAGAGTCAACAACTAAAATCTTATAACAAGGTACATTTGCTGGAACGAATTACACAAAAACAAAAATTTTAAAAAAATAAAAAGGCAGATAATTGAAGAACCCCAAGGGTTGAAAATAAATTGTGATATGAGAGCCTAGGTCTCCAACCTCCTTGCCCGTCTATACTTTTCTGACCTGATTGTTATGAAGCGACTGGGACCTCCAGATAGGCTCGCCGTCATATACTTTTCTGACCTGAATGTTATGAGTCGACTGGGACCGCCAGATAGGCTGTCTACCACTTTGAACAAGAGCAACATGCTCGCCTTCTTTCACCATCCCGTTTTTCTATAGATTCACAACAATACATTTGAGCAAAAAAAAATGAATCCTAATGCATGAGCGCTAGACACAAATCCAGATACATAAAAGATAACAGCACGAGGATCAGGCAGTCATTTAAAGTTGATGTGTGTATAATATATTAGGATCGAATTTGCCAGAATAGGGCATATGTCGTTGCTCCACCTGCTTAACCATTGTTTGACAACCATTTTCAATCATGCATTTACACAATAGAATATTTTGCATGTAAATCTAAAACTTTTCCTACTTTTTAACCTCACATTCTCCAAAAAATCACTATTTTAAACTCCATTCTCTCAAAATAATAGCCATCAAACAGGGGCTTAGTGCATTCAAGAGAGTGAGTTTCATAACACAAGGCTAAATGACGCAACAATTTACATGGCACCAAGAACAATCATTTTCATACTCAGTACTAGGAAGATCAGTTGCATATCGATCATGTAGCTAACCGAGTATCTACTATCAATCTTTTGTTCTTATTTCATTGATATATCTAAATTACCATCTATACAATACTAAATGATAATCCGAAACTGAGTAAAAGTGAAACCTCACCTGCAACAAAGATAAAGCCTTTGAAAAGGTCTCCTCAGCTTCATCTGAGAACTCCAAGTATATGGGGCAAACACCCTGGTACAAAGCCAGTCTCTGCTGTATTCTCTTCCTGTAGCACAATTAAGCATACAATCAATTTAATTAAAATTATAAATAATCATTTCCTGGGATATTTTTTCAATGTAATCATGTTATGCTAATGGATGAGTATCAGATTATACATGTAATGGAGATTATTCATGTAATAACACAAGCAAGCCACCAAAAGCGCTTTAAAAATGGAAAATTAAGGTTTAAAAGCAATAATAAAAGCTGAGTATACAGTGTAGATCAAGAGGCTCACTCATTTGTAAAAGCAAATATTGTGCCAGCAGGCCGATAATGGCTCAGTAGAATGCCCATGAAACCAGTTCTGGTGAAGACAACAGTTGAAGTTCCAAGTGTGTTAGACATCATGGTTGCATGGTATGCAAACATGTCACTCATATGATTCTGCACAAAATGAAAATTGTCATTAAAATTTCAGTCTATTAGGAGCACATTCTTGTTCATCTGCGTGTACTTGCATAACTGGCTCAGTAGCTACATATGTAAGACTGCCCTGACCTTGAAGGCTTGGCCAAGGTTTGGTGGAGTCTGTGTACCAACCATAGTTGCTTCGGTCCGCAAAGACACCGTGTGCATGACCTTGACAGCTTTCAGTGGATACCTTCCAAGGAAGTGAAAATAATTTAATCATATGTACATAGCACAATATCATAGATAAAGAAAAATAATATGTGAAAAGAGGCTGTGCTTTAAAGTTACTTTTCTAGTTTCTAGAAAGTAATTTTATACTGGTTTGTTAGTAAAAAAGGTAGAGCCTGTTTGATGTACATTTTTTGAGAATAGGTTTTGTACAAAAGTGATTTTTTTAAAGAATGTGTGGTTAAAAAGTATGGAAAAGTTATAAATCCTTGTGCAAAATTATTTTATTAAGAGACTAGGAGGTTGAAAATGAGTTTGGGCCAATATGAGTTAAAGAACACGAGTGTAAATTGCTTAACAAACCCCAATGATTTTCAAAGATCAAATTCAATAACACAATAGATGGGATCACATCTGATCTGAAAGGACTTCCAAATGAATATGTTGTTATATGTTATAATATCCGATATTTTACGGTTGTCAAATAGTTGAATGAATTACCTATCTGATAGAAAAGAATCTATAAAAAGTTAAATACTACGGTATGAATCACCATCCCAAACAACCCATCAGAAATTATGTGTTTTCTGCACCCAAACTTCAATAAAGTACTACAAATACGATCAAAGGTAAAGTTGCTTACTTCCCATTAGCAGTTTCACCAGAAAGCATAACTGCATCAGCACCCTCTCTAACTGCAATTGCAATATCTGATACCTCTGCTCTGGTAGGTGTTGGATGAACTATCATGCTCTCAAGCATATTTGTTGCCACTATGACAGCTTTCCCCATACTACGACAGAGCCTGATTATTTCTTCCTACAATTCATGCTAAATTGTTATCTGAAGAAGTAAAATGGATTACTATGTAGCTTCCATGTGGAAACATTTTTTATTTTTTTTATAACCGTGGATATCCAGACCAGCTTGTGTGCACCTTGATTAATCCCACAGGCCTGAAGTTTACGGCCGGATACTCACCTCAGTGGCCTTCCAGTATGCTTATTGAACTATAAGGGGGCAAAAGATGAATGTTTCGAAAACCATCACAAAGCAAGTACCTGCAATATAGGAACCTCTTCGATGGGCAACTCTGCACCAAGATCCCCTCTTGCAACCATAGCCTGAGGCGAGAAAAACAATACAGCTTTATCTTGCAATGGTAAGTCAAATGGCCTCCAAATTAAAGGACAAAAATGACTCAAGAAACACATTAAGATAGGAAACTCTGACTCCAATAAATTAACCTAATCCAACAAAATATAAACCCAGAATGCTGCCGTTTGCACAGTTTCCATTCCATGTGGACAAGAAGAAATCGAGGGTTGCCGTCACACGTTTTTTTTTTTTTTTTCAAGATTATTCCACCATTTGGAAGATATAAAACCAATTCATACTACGATTCTTTATTAAAGCCCAAACTACTGTATAATTAATTATAGGAAACGACCCAAATGTAAGATTAATTTCTTCAAACTTATTTAGATTTCAGACTCAAATCAATATCAAGGCAGGAGCCTTATCTAGTAACAGTTTTCGTTCAACTCCATTCGCAAATAAATACTCCTATAATTACCCCATCTGATGCAGTTATGATTGAATGTAAATTAGGTACGGAATCTGCACTTTCAATTTTTACGATGACATGAATATCCGCACCAGCATCTGCATGAAAAAGAATACACAACACTGTAAGTTAAATTTCACATACTTAATATCACAGCATACAAATGGGCAGGTTGTAATACTTTTCAGATAATCCTTCAATTCGTGGACCACAGCCGCATCTTTGACAAAGGAAACAGCATAGAAGTCAACTTTATTGTCAACTCCAAATTTGATGTCATCCCAGTCTTTCTCTGTTGCATGGAAGGGCAAAAGGTTGTGTTCAATTGCATAACAAACATTCAAATACCCAGCAGTCAAAGGAAATGTGATACATATGCATATGCAATATGGTGATTTGGCATAAAAAGGATGGTAGTTATATTATAAAATATTGTTGAGTCTAACCAGTAATGGATGCAAGTGTGGCACTTTTTCCTCGAACATTTAGATGCCGTCGAGATTTAAGCTCTCCTCCATCAATGACCTCACATTTTACAGAATCTTCAGTCTTCGATTTTACCATTAACGACATCATACCACCTTTATTGCCAAGAATAGTCAGTAATGGATTAAAAAGAGCAAATCTCAAATCCCTGAAATAAATTTTCAACTAGTCTTTCAAGCTTTGACATTCACGAATTCAAGTAATATGTATAACATTTGTTGCAATCAGGAAATACTAACACCCACCTCCAAAACTGTGCCAAAAAAGAAAGAAGGAAAGGCGGGAAAAAAAAAAAAAAAGCACACATCATGAGATGGAAAGGTTAAATTAATATATGTATTAGCGTTTTACATATCAAAGCACACACGGAAGATTTCTTCATTAGTGGTTTGACAGGAAAGTGGTATAACTATTCCAGAAGGCTGTGAATGTTAAAAGTCCAATTTCCCGAATCTCCCAAACTAGGCCTAGCTGAAGTTATATAACCTTACCCATAAACACTTCGGTCATGTAACTAAAATGGAAGCTAGCAGAAACAAGCATCTTGAATTATTATTTATTGATCTCTGATTGTATTGATAACAAACAGGAGAAGAAAAGGAAATCTATAGCATACCATCCACAAGAAGCATGTCCCCAACTTCTACATCATTTACAAAATCATCATAGTTGACACTCACACGATCTGCTGTACCAACCCCTCTTCGAATTGTGAAAGTAAATTCCTGGCCGCTCGCCAACATAATGGGTTGAGGTAAATCACCACTCCTTACCTCGGGACCCTGCCAATAGAATAGAAAAATTTTAAAAAGGGAAACATATTAACAAATATTATTATTTATTGTGCTTCGTGCCCTCGAAAATGCATGAAATCAATATTTCTTATATTCTGAGCGTTACGCTAAGAGAGAAAGAAAAAAGGGCAGCAAAAACCAAAACTTGTACAAATATTACCTGTAGACAACTCGTCGAGGCCGAAATAGCTTTTTACAGATTCTAAATACTCGTTAAATATGACATATCATTCTAGCAATAAAAATCCTCTATTTAAAGAAACTTTTTTGTAACGATATATAATAAACGGTTAGGAACTTGATTAACACGGTTAGAAAGATGTTACTTTATAGCCTTAAATGTCAAGCAGCGATCTATGAGCCAAAAGACAACAGACTTGCCTTGGTGTCAAGCATAATGGCAATAACATTGTCTTTTGCTTGGGCATTATATTCCTTAACCAAATCAATGACTTTCTGGTGAGATGCATGGTCTCCATGGGACATGTTCAGACGAGCGACATTCATCCCAGCCTCTGCCAGCTTCCATATCATTTCCCTGGTATTGGTTGACGGACCAATCGTGCAAACAATCTTTGTCTTGCGTCTTACTGTAGGCTTAGACCATGTACCCACTGATGTGTCACCAAGTTCCTGAATTGTCTGTAAATACTTAATTTGCTCCTCTGCCTGGTCAAGAGAACAGCCATTGGAATGTTGTTCATAAGAGCATGTAACTGTACTAAATTTCTTACATTCAGTGCATGCTTCTTTCAATGATTAAAAGATCAATGGTGTGAATATGAACGAGTTCTAACCCAAGTCTATAGACAAAGTCAAGGTCCAGACACAACACTAAAAATATCCCAGCCTAAACTGGATTTAAAATATTTTAACAGAAATACAAGTTAAATTCAGTCACGAGTAATTGATACACTCTAAAAAAGGTTGGACAATGTTTTCCTTCAAAATTGAATCCTTTACATTTGTTCCAATTCCAAAGCCTCAGTTCCATCTCAAAAAAATCCTGAGTCAGTTTTAAATATTTTGTCCTATTATACATAGAGACAACTTTCATTTCAAAAGTTTACAAGCAATTAAATTTACGAAAAAAGAATGGACGATTGGATCGACTAGCAAAACGTTGTTCTCTGTACACTATAGAAGAATTAGTATATCAAGCCCACAACTGAAAATTCCAGAATTAATATTCCCAAGAAAGGGAAAAAAAAATGCAATCCATATTACATTATGATTTAAAGGTATGCAGTGAATATTTAATGTGATAGCGATAAACCGGCATTATACTTGAAAGTTGGAAAATTAACGTTCATGATGCATAAAACTCAATCTTCGCCTGTTCACCAGCAATAAACAACCATTGCATTTCATAAAAAATAAAAAGACGCTCTTTAAAAAAAGGAAGGAAAAAAAGAACCTTGGGTTCATCTTCAGGAGTCACGGGCATAGTTTCCGGCTCGAGTCGTGTGGATCTCATGGCAACAATCGGCAAGCTAACATGGCCCACTCCAAGGCGGCTCTTCTTCTCAGACTGAAACAAAAGCTTCGAACCAAAGCCAGCCGTCGGCTTCAGCTTCTCAGCTTGGCTCTGAAGAGATCCAGAGCTAGGATTCGTCACAAATGCGCCGTGAATCATCCTCGTTGCCATTACTACAGCTACAAAAGGTTATACGAAGATAAAAATAGAGGCTCTAGAGAGAGGAATTGCAGAGAATTTAGAGTGAGAAGAGAGTATAAATTGAAAGAGAGATTGGAGAAATCGCCGATGGATTTGGAATTTAATGCAGAGAAGCCGCTCTTGTTTGTATCGAAATGTGAAGGAAAAGAGGCTATCTTTGTTAAAAGCAGTTGGGGTTTTAGCCTTTGGAGAGAATATTTGGTTTATGGCAGGGGTGGTAGGGGTGGATTGAACGGTGTCGTTTAATTAGTCACGTGGAGAAGAAGTTTTTGAGCACTGACGGTTCCTCTAGTTTACTTGGGTAGAGTAATCCTAGATGTCACGGGCAGCAACTTTGCTTATGCCTCGTGGTCCTATCGCAATCGTACTTTTTTCCAATTTCGACTGCATATTGTAAATCATTTATTTAAAAAGATAGAAATTAGAAAATATTAGTATGATTTTAGAGACTTTAAACGTCTACTTCCGTTAATTAGGTTTTTGTTTCGAAGTCTATTATATGGGGTATTAGTCTTTCAAACTTTCTAATGTTCGCCCCATACACTAGCCATTGTAATTTCCTACTTTCGTCTAT
>CAIGRQ010248646.1:5247-28039 GCA_903798375.1 Fraxinus sp. D2006-0159 | reverse complement strand
ATCCACCATTCTATACCAAAAAAATTGGGAGATTAAAGAATGTTAGAGGAAAGGAAGCTAATGAACATGAAAGCATGATCTCATCAAGCGACGCTTATCTGCTTCTTATAGTCATTAAAATTTTATATCATTTTGAATTCCTGGCA
The DNA here is from genome assembly GCA_903798375.1 of Fraxinus sp. D2006-0159. Classification (NCBI taxonomy): domain Eukaryota; kingdom Viridiplantae; phylum Streptophyta; class Magnoliopsida; order Lamiales; family Oleaceae; genus Fraxinus; species Fraxinus sp. D2006-0159. The sequence continues at coordinate 27,893 of CAIGRQ010248646.1, read as the reverse complement.
GCTTAGCTTAGTATAACTAGTTACTTTAAAGTCAAATGTTATTGTTGGTATTCTTTTAGATGAATCAGGACTTAATAAATCATAGAGAATCATGTTTAATAGAGTTTTCAAGATAGCTATTTCTTTGTCTTGATTTGTTTCCATAATTGGTCAGATTTAGATAGAAGTTCAAATTCTACATATCTCCTTGATTTTGCTTCTATACATAAAAATGTGTTTTATATTTTTTGTTTCATTTTATAATAAGTTCCCATTTAAAGTTATAAAAAAGATTGAATTAACATTTTTGTTTCTTAGGTGACTTTATGTTTCATCTTCATTACTTGTATACATAATGAAGTTGCATTCATACAAGCAAAACTTGATATAGAGGTTTGAAGAATTTGTACTACATATCTTCCCAATGGTTATTCGTACCAAATTAATGGAAGATGATGGAAATGACCAACTCCATGAAAAATGTTTGAAATGAGGGTGCAAATGTCAAATTTGAAACGATAGGAACTATTTTCGCAATAAATGCAAACAATATGGACTTTTTTTTTTACTAATTCTCCTTGTTGTAGGCTGTAATTTATATTCATAGTAGTTCTTTAAAATCATGGTGGTTATATTGTCATTATAATTTTTATTTGATACATCACATTTTAATTACAGTTAAATTTCTCAATCTTTGTTCATCATAACACTTATTTTCTTAACTTTTTTTGCGGAATTCTTATTTTCAAACTTCCATTAATTAGTGTTTCTCATCATTGATAATGATTCATATCAAAATATTTTATTTTCATGCTTCGAAATGAGTAAAAAACATTATTCGTACTTTTTATTTATTTATTTTCTTAAAAATATGATGAATAATTAATTTGTTATATCTAACGCACTTTTGGACATAAAACTATTATTAAATACATAATATGTTAACTAATGAAAAATTTGATGATAAGAATGCCAAGAAAATATATTAGGGATATACGTACATAATAAGCAAAAATTTTAAATTTTAAATATAACTAAAATGTGGTGTAAGAAATAAAAAGTTGTAATGTGAGTATAATTAGCATTAAAAATCAATTATCAAGAGTTGACTTAAAAAGGGAAAAAAAATAATTGTTGGTCAATTTGAAATATTGAAATAGTTCCGCTTAAACAGGTAATTTAGTTCATTTCCTCATTTTCTATTGGCTGACAAAAGACCTGGTCAACATAAGCTCTTGTTTGGCCTTCTTTATTTTTCATTAAATTATAATTAATTTTTTAGTCATTTTATTATTAATCATATATTCTTCAAAAATATAATATTATACATAAATTTTTAAAAAATTCCTTCCATTTCCTTCACCTATTTTTCAAAAAATTACTCTGTCCGTAGAATAATGGCCCAAGCCGACGCTTAAGACCTAACGAAAATTAAAGTCTTCAAACGCACTTAAAAGTAAACCTAACGAAAATTCTTCCAGACAACCACTCACCCCTCACCCTCTCTACCCCTACACACAGAATCAGTATCATCAGAACTCTACCCGATCCAATCCAATCCGATCCGATCCGATCTAGTGATCAAGAATGAGGCAGCGTGAATTCGACAGTGATCGTAATTGAAATGCAGTCAAATAATCCACTGGCACTGCCATTTCCTCTGAGTCCCTTGGTGCTGTTTAATGCTGGTGATTTGAGCGAAGGTGGGTTTGAAATATCGAGGTTCTTGTTCCTGGGATCGCTGCTTTTCTCGCGAGAAGGAGGCGGCATGGACTTGTCGAAAGTGGGAGAAAAGATCCTCAGCTCCGTTCGCTCAGCCCGCTCCCTTGGCCTTCTGCCTTCCCCCTCTGATCGGCCCGAGGTAGTAAGCTTAAACTTCCGTTACAGTCATATATATATATGTATGCATTTGAAACTGAATGATAATTGGGCTTTGATAATGTGATTCTATGTATTCAAGTTGTAAGGTCCCAATTTGATGATGCTAAACATAGTATCAGCTGTAGTTGGCAGCACGGTATTGTGCCCTTGGAATAAGAGTTCGTGAAAAAAAAAAAAGCAACTCAAAATTGAATTGAGCATTTCTAATTCCAATTCCTTGGTGGCAAATGCTGCTTGAGTATTTTCAGTTGATATCAGTTTGGATTAGGCTGGTGAGTTACATTTTTGTAAGGTCCCAATTTGATGATGCTAAACATAGTATCAGCTGTAGTTGGCAGCACGGTATTGTGCCCTTGGAATAAGAGTTCGTGAAAAAAAAAAAAAAGCAACTCAAAATTGAATTGAGCATTTCTAATTCCAATTCCTTGGTGGCAAATGCTGCTTGAGTATTTTCAGTTGATATCAGTTTGGATTAGGCTGGTGAGTTACATTGGAATCATTGAAAAAGATAAACTTTGAATAAATTGAACAAATTTTTTGATCGATTCTGATTCGACGACCATATCACCAAGCTTAATGGACTTTTTGGTCCAATAGGAGTTTTCTTTGAGTATTTAGAATTAGTTGAGCTCAATTATAGTAACTTGACACACACACACACATCTTTATGTGTGCATATAATTATATTTAAATGCTGTATTGCTACAAACCTATGTGTATACATGTTGAGTGCTTTTAACCGAATTACTTTTGGGTTGGTTGAATTTTAGCTAATTGCTAATAGACAGTGCTAATTTGAAAATTAAGTGCTTATGATAATGCCTTTTGATACATGTTGATATTGATCCACCTCATCATTCATGTTATCATTGTTTTGGCCCTTAGGGTACTAAGGGGGATTATTTATGAAATTTTTAATTTATGCACATATTTATGTATATAAGCTTGACAAATATTTGGGTTTATGTAGTGGCCAAAGCTGAAATGAATTTGAATTTAGTTGATGATTTAGATGGATAATTGAGTTTGACTAACCATGGTTAACTCAACCGTTAGTTTTAGATCAAATGAGCTAAAGTTATTTAAAGTTTCACTGGGAATGAGCTAATCATTCTAGTATAACTGATTGTTCACAGAAGGTATTATACATGGATTATAGTCTTTTGAAATGTGTAATTTTTAATTTTTGTATAATTGAAGCAGTTTCACTCAATTACTAATTAGGAGCTCATACTGAATTAATCAACTTATTACTAGAGGGTTCTGAAATTGGTAAGGATCAAGTTTCAGTGGCTCACAATATTTTCTGAATCTTTTGGATAGGCATTCGCTTAGGAGGAAATTCATTATCCATAGAATTTTTACTGTGGTTGAGAGTGTTTCTATAAAGATTGGATGGGTGGAAGAATTTTCTCTCGATAGGGGAAGATTAATTCTTAAGTCTTCCCCAATCGATTTGATTAAGTAACCCATATTTTATATGTCATTATTTAGGATGTCATGTCTGATTGCAGCCACTTCTGAGAAACTTACAAGGACTTTTTTGCAAAAAGCCTGGGATTTTCAGAAAAACCAATTTGATTGTTTGTGATTTGGTAATAAGAAGTAAAGATAGAGGTAGTTTAGGTGTTGGAAATCTTAGGAACAAGAATTTGGCTGTGACACTGAAATTCTTTGGAGATTTGCCCTGCATCAATCTTTCTTGCAAACGTGAGTGTTGAGAAGCTAATCCCCTGTTTGAGCCACATTAAAATTTTCATTTTCATTCTTTTACTCATTTTCAACCACACATTCTTCAATAAAATAATATTTTCTATCAAATCAATAACTTTTCCTTATTTTTCAATCACACATTCTCTATCAATCTACTATTCTAAAATACATTCTTCCAAAATAACGTGGCTTAAACACACCCTAAGTTTGTTTTTGATCAAAATGCGTGGGATTCCAAAAGAATTATAATAGGTCCCATAGAAAGCATTTGAAGTTCGTTTTCAGAAATTTTGTTCTTTTATCCGGTTCATAAATGGATAGGATTCGTTTCTGGGAGGAATCTTGGATCGGTTCGTAGACTATAATTGTTTTCTTAAAAATGTCCTTATAAATTCTATTGGTTCACTCCCTGAAGATGGCATGATTTTGAGTTTCACTGGAACTTGAAGTTGAGGATAATAGCATTTCAGATTTGTTGTATTTATTGTTTAGAAGTTTATTTGAAACCTTCTTGAATCGCGAAAAAGGTTGTGAATGTTATAGTCCTCCGCCTCCTTTTCCTGCTAGTCAAACACTCTTGTTGATTTGTCAGGTTTCCCCATCTTTTTCCAGTCCTAGTTCATTTGGAAATTTTGCATCCTTGACTGGGATCACTCACTTTCTATAGAAAAGGGTTTATGTGATCGGAGCCAGTATCTCAAGGAGCCATAAGCCATCAAAAGCTAATTATGGTGTTTCTAGGCTGGTGTCTTATAGGGAAACTAATAATTTCTATAAAGGTGGCTATGTTGTAGGCTTCTTTATGAAGTTGATTTTAATTGGAAATTTCCGAGCTGGTGTAATGGGTTACTCCTTGACAATGCAAATTGCTTTGTAAGCATAAAAGGGTGGTGCTGTGATGTGGAAAGTGATATTTTTGGTTTTTCATCCTCTGTTTTGGTGGTTTATGGATACGGAGAAACAGTAGAATTTTGAAGGAAGAGAGCGAAAAGTTTTTGAGTAATTGGAGAGACTAAGTTTTTAGCATCCTTGTGAAATTCTACCAGTAAGGAGGTCAGGGCATTCCTTTCGCTCTAATTATCCTTAGTTGGAAAAGTTATATTGTATTCTTGACTATTTTGTTTTGTTTAATGTTAGAGGATGCCTTTCCCCTTAACAATTAACAAGATCACGTCTCTTATGAAAAAATAAGATAGTTAATCTGTCCAATTGAACGAATATTGGTTTTCTGATGGAAAGTTGTTAAATTGTATGCTAGGAAGCACTGTGTCGCCAAAATGTCGTACAAGTCCGGACACATGTTGGACATGCCAGGTAGTGTGTCCCCCCTTTTTAAGGATCTGGACATGTTCTCCCACATAGTGCGAACACAACAAATCCATTTTGGAATAAACAAAACAAAACGGAAAGAAAAGACTAACTTGAAAATGAAATCTGATGAAATTTTGGTTTGGAGGTGATGGGGAGTTGGAGCACAAGAAGATGCCAGCATATTTTATAGAAGGTTCGATAGAGGGGAGATAGTGGGTCTGTGGGGAGCAAAATTGTAGGTACGATTTTGATGAGAGTGCACAGGTTAGGTGGCCGAAAGAAAATGAAGTCTGGGAAACGAATCCCTGGATAAGAGTCTGGTCCATGGGCTTTTTAACTTTAAAAGAAACCGAAGAGAGCCATTGACACATGCCAGTTTGTTTTGTTTCGATTATTATTTTTTAATGAAAAACAAATAATTCAAGATTAAAAATTTATTTTTTTGAAAAATAATATTATTTTAACTTGGAAAGACTAGGGAAAATACTTCGAAGCTGCATTTGGATGGAGCTATAGTCTAGATATCCCAAAACAATTTCTTCAGCTTCATTGTGTAAACTTGTGTTTGGCCAAGTGTTTTAATTGGCTGTACCGGGGTGGTTTTATGGAGAGAAAGGCTCAGATATTTGTTGGAACATTCTTTAGTGTTTTAATTGATGCTTATGTTCTGTTTTCCCTTGGAATTTTGTGCTTTGATTCTGTTAATGATATTTTACTTGTTTTATAAATTTCTTTCAATAGGAGTGATGAATAATATTCGTCAATATTCATCATTATACACAAGACAACTGTATTTATTCATATTATGCTTCTTGAATAATTCTCACAGTTGTATTACTTCATTTGCACAGTCTTGACCCTTTCAACCAATTTTGATTGCAGGTTCCAGCACGGGCAGCAGCAGCAGCTGCTGTTGCCCGTATTATTGCAGGACTACCTCCACATCAGAGGCATAATCTCTCTTCTAGCTCTGAAGAATTGAGTTCAATATATGGAAGCAGACCTCAAGGTCAAGTTGTGGATGAGCTCGAGGAAGAATTTTATGAGGAGGTTGTTTGTCATTATTATTCATAGTGGATAACTGTGTTTCTAATCTCTTCTGAGTTCTGCATACATGAATTATCTGGTGCAAGAGATTTTATGTTTTCATTTATCTGGATTAGTTACAACATAATCACTGCATATTTGACCAGACTTGCCATTATATTCTATATATCATTTTTGGCATATGTTGTCACATGGAAGGAGGGCCGTCAGTTGCAGATTTGGTGTGAACTCAGAAAAAACGTTTGGTACCAAAATCAGATTTGGGGCATTAGATTTCTCTTTCCATTAGGCAATTATCAGCTATAAAAAGTACTACTTGATTTGACTAAAAGAAAATATTATTTTTTATTTGCTTTTACGTTGAACCATCTATTAGTGCTGTAATACATGATGATAAGGATTCCTCTTATAATAATTACAAAGCGGAGGGTAAAACTTCTTTGATGCATGGCGATGCTATTTCATCATGATTTATGCGATGTAAAATAACTAGATTTGTTTGTTTATTACTTCTTTCAAACACACACATTAGCATTTAGGTTTCTTTCCTATCAATAGGACGCTAGATTCTACTTCTATTGATGGTTGTGATATGCTGTAGTAGTGTAGTTACTGTTACTACTGCAATATGCATAGGTTTCCCTGTCTTGTTCTGAAAATGTGATATTTTTCTCTTTTCCTAGATATAAAATGCATGTTATACTACTGAAAACTGTTGGGTTTCCTTATTTTATAGGAATTTGATCCAGTTAGACATGTTTTAGAACATATTCCCACTGAAGATAGCGAACTTTCATACTTCGAGGAAAAGGTAAGTTCCATTTCTTGCCTCCATGATACTTTACTTGGAGATATGGTGATTGAGGGATCAGGTTTTCTTTTTTCAATTTTTTTCTTTCTCCATTTTGCTCTTCATGCACATGTATGGGTCTTAGATACCTAGTCTTTTTTGTGCGCAAATTGCATGTATGTGTGAATGCACTCTCTTATGTTCTGTGTATATTTGGTTGCTAACTAGTGTATTTAGCATGTATGCGTATTGATATGATATGCATGCATGTATGCGTATATGCGTCCTTTTGTGTGTTGGGTGTTGTGATTTTCCTAGTTTCCTTGTAGACTAAGGTCATAATTGTTTCGAGTGCAAACTTTGTCTGATTTTCCATGTGCTTGGAGACATCTGTTTGATTGGCTTTGCTTCTACTTATGCCTTGTTTAATGGAGGGCATTTTTTTTCGACTTCCCTACTTTTTTTTTTTTATCATTATTGTGTGTGTTAATTTGATCCAAAATAGGCTTCATTGAGTTTTTACACTCATCTTCCGTTAATGCATTTGCACAATCAACATAATATATAGGTCATAGACATCCTTTCTCCGCCTTCTAAATATTCTAGTGGAATTGTGGATAATTCTATAAATTAGGATGAAAACTTCACTCTAAGATGCTATATCCCATTCTATGGTCATATCATTTAAGGAGGATGATGAGTGATCAACATGAAGTGGCATAAAAACCAGTTACCATCTCAGTGATATTTTCCACTGTCCTGAAAGAGGAGTTGGAAAGGGACCTTAGATACTTATGACGAAAAAGAAGTGGATATTAAAAGGAAAATATAAAATAAAGGAAAAACTTTCAAGACGCTGAAGTACATGGAATGTCCTTGTAGTGACAAAAATAATAAGGATAGTACTAGAGTCACTCTAGAAGTTTGTGTTTTTTCAAAATGTGATTTTTTTACATATTTAGGTTCCATTATTGATGTGAAATGAGGACTTGAAGAGGATGTAATCCAAAGAATTAAAGCCGGTTAGATGAAATGGAGAAGTGCTTTAGAAATTTATGTGAAAGGCAGGTCCTCGTAAAGGGTAAAAGGTAAGTTCTATAAAATAACTATTAGACTTGCTATGTTTTATGGTACTGGGCATTGGGCTGTTAAAGGATATTGTCCATAAGATGGTTGTAGCAGAAAGGAAAAGATGGAATGGAAGTATGATCGTACTAGATCGGTAAGGTAGTAAATGAGAATGTATGCTGATGAGTGAATGTGAAACCTAGTGAGTATAAGCTAAGGGAATAATGACTTCAGACATTAAAACACGTCTTGCATGGATCTAAAGAAGCCCAAGTTCACAAGAGTGATTATGATCTCAATTGACTATGTTATAATGAGGAGAATATACTAAAAATAGTATGTTCTGTTGTCATTATGGGTCATTTAGTTGTATTCCTGTAGATAGTGTTGAACCAAATAGAATGATGAAAAATGATTAAGTAGCCGATCAGGTGTAACGCAGGTGAGGCCTCCTCCAACTGACCTTTGGCTCGACTCAAGCTTGGGAGTGCCTATGCCCACCTGGTATTGATCCACATGGACTGCTTTTAAATCAACGAAGATGCTAAAAACTTATGCTTTTTCCCATATCTCTGTGATGGGATATTAATTCGATTATCCTTTATTATTTTGGCAAGAATAGAGATGGTTAAGCACACTTATCTTTTCAAATATTGATTGGTTTTAAGACCATTTGTGAGTTCTTTCCTTTTAGTTCTTTGCCATTATGCGTTACCACAGTTATAGGGTGGTAGTGAGACGTTTGAAATCTTTCACCCAATCACTATAATTTCTGGTCATTTTTCTGTTGCTCATCTTATGTCAGTACAATTTCCGACCTTTCTTTTTTTGTTGGGGTTTCTGGATGGGCCAGGGTTGCAGTTGTATTCATAACTATGCATGCATTTTTTTTCAAAAAAATTAGTTAATCCTTTTAATCTGTTGCTTATGAATTTGCACTCTATTCTTTTGTAGGCTGCTCTTAAACTAGCTCAACTGGATATGGTTGCTGAACGATTGTCACGCCATGTCATGGAGAATTATGAAGAAATGGGTAGGTTTAATGTCTAAGATAGAAGTATTGAATAACCCCTTCCTGTTTGGTTAATGCTTGTTAAACCATCACACCAAAAAAAAAAATAATAATAAAAATGGTACATGTGAGTTTGGGCTCCTGTAAAAGAAGGAAGGAGGAACTCCTTTTAACAAATCTACTCTGCTGTCTCACTGATTTTTTTTTCCCCAAACCCTATCACACTTGACATTTATAAAGTGAATTTTATATTGTTCTCTTAAATGATGGCCCTAGATTCGGGTGGAGGTTACCTGTGGTTGATAGTTAATATCTCAAGAAAAGTTGGTTTGGATGGATATTTACAAGAGCAGAGCACCAACATGCTGGACTCTAAGAAGCAGAAATTGTGGGACGGGATAAAATGAGGCAGAACACTTTGATGTGACTTTATTATTGTGAAGTCCCACAGTTAAATAAATGCTTCAGACACAGCTCATGAGGTTGGCAGAACTAGGAGCATTATTTAAAAGAAAAGGAAAACATCAATTGGTGTCTACTTGTACGTAGGCTGGTAAATGTGGAACTCACTACCTACTGCACTGCAGATCAGCTTGAGAATTGTGGTTTATGTTGTTTGCTATGATGGAATTATGTGGAAAACCCCTGAAAACCTGTTTTGGTGACAAGAATCTGTTGCCTCAGAAGTATGAAGAAGGGAAGTTATGAACTATAGTACCCTTTTCAAACTTTATTAGCGTAAAGAAAGAGCTTAGGCTTTGACAATGTGAAGATACCTTCTACAGATTCAAAACCTATTTTTCTAGATTTTTCCCCTTAATATGAAAACTTGGCTTTGTGAAGTATGAACGTATCAAACAATCACAATCACTAAATTCTAACAGAAGGGAGAAAAGAGAGAAGAACGGGGGAAGAAGATAGGAGAAAGAGGTAGAAAGAAGAAGAGAAAGAGATTGTAGAAATTTGTCTCGCATTCATATCAATGTAGGCCAAGTATCATAATGTGCAAATCATGCACATTAAACATCAATTGGTTCAACATCCCGAGGAGGAGCATGAGAGACCAAGGTATACTGCCTCACTGAAACAATGATTGCAACACCACGCCTCAAATGTGCTCTAATAAGGAACTAGTTCTGCTATAGTGATAACAAAATTTTTATCTAAGTGCGACGGGCAGTCAAAAAGATGAGCTTTAATTTCAGGTGATTGTACTTGAAATTATTTCTTTACATGTTTTTAGGATAGCACGCAGGAGAAATACGAAGCAGAATATAATTGCCCTATTTAAAGAATCTGTGCCTACCATGTGCATCAGTGACTATAAATCCTTTTGGTTATGAAGAAGGGGTTTCCAATTCTTGCTAATGTGACCAAGTGATTGTAGTGCATTTATGAGTGCCTAGATTATACAGACAACATAGCCGATAGATAATGCAGTTAGGGAAAGAGGATTTTCATCTTTTGTTGGGGACATGTAGTTATGATTTGGAGTGGAAGTAACTACCATCATTTAAATATACATCCAAGTCAGAGGAGAAAAATATTCAGATCTTCAAGAAATAAAAATGAAAATTTGTAATGCATATGTAAGTTTCTAGGAGCAAAGTGTATCATTGAGTTAAGAGGCAGTTGCAGGATCTTTAAAATGACAATTGCTGTGCATATGAGAAAGAACTTCAGCCTACTGCAGATTCTAATGGAAAAATCCGACTTCCATCAGTCATGTAAATCTGCTGAAGATCGGTTTATGTACCTTTGAATCAGCTCATTATGGTTATCCTTGTGGGTACATGTGCACCTTATATATATTCTAAAATTGCTTCTCCACGTGTTATCCCTCTTCTTGGTTTTTTGGAAGTTCTTCCTATTGAATGAATATAAGATAATGGATAGTGTAGGCTTCTTTTGCAAGACATGTAACTTAATCTTATTTCGATCCTGCTCCCTGCATTGCTTGCTGATATTGTAACTATGTGAAAGGTGAAATGAAAAGAAACGGAAGAAGACCAAACAAGAGTTGATTGCAAAATGAAAAACTCAGATTATTTTTGTTGGTTCAAATCCTACTTCGTGGTTATGGAGGCCAAATCCAAGATCATACTCTTAATTGTGCTAATGGCGCTTTTCCATGAACATCGTTCTCCAAAATTTAATACCCTTCATGGACTGTTTTCTGGTCAGAACAGAGATGTCTTGAAGTGCTTCTATTTTATTTCTCTTTTTTGCTAATATGCTTACTGTATTTTAATTTTATTTTTTTTTAGCTACCATGATTGGAAGAGCTTCAATTACAGATCATAATAAATATTTTACATCATAGTTGTAGGTAATGTACTTATAATCTGACTTATAAATTCTTGCGATAGATTCAATCTCAATGGGAAGATTCCATTTATCATGTCTGAAATGGGATGGACTTTGCAGAGTTGATTTTATTCTTTCTTCTTTGCCTTGTTTGATACATTGCTGGGTTGCTGTTATCCTATTTTCATGTCATTTTTTTTAGCCGGCCTTTTTATGATACTTTAAGGCTTTTATAGTTCTTCAAATCTGATAGTGGTAATTTATTGTTGAACCCTTATTTCAGTGAAGGGAATGAATCTGGTAAGAGAACTGGAGAAGGACTTAAAAGTCGCAAATGTTATTTGCATGGTAAGCAGGTGGCATTTAACAGTTACTGTTAGACTAATACAAATCTGAATGTTTGCACACACATTTGATGAATATATGGTGAATTTGAGCTTGTTATTCTCAACTATGATTATTTGTATATTCTATTGTCGTTTGCTGAATTTTGAAATATCAATGAAAGCTGGTTTTTTGACAATGCTAAGGTTTTTTTTTTTCATCATACTTGATTTTATGTTGTGTTCAGAATGGGCGAAGACACCTTACTTCATCAAGGAACGAGGTGTCCAGGGATCTCCTTGTCACTACAACTTCTAAAAAGAAACAAGCCCTCCTGGTACTTATTTTTTGTGTTTAGACAATGTAGTTCCAGTTTGATCTGGTTTTTCTTATTTTATCGGTTATCAAAGCACATATTTTAGATACTTTATTTATACATCAAGATCATGCTTACGGTAAGACCTCATGGATATCTTTTTACAACACTTTCATTTTTGTATGAACTATTACGATACTCGTATATACTTTCTTTACTTGTTTGATCACCTCAAAAGGACTCAAAACTAAGGCTCTGATTGAAGTTGCTTCATATTTTTAGTTTTCTTCCCATATTTATTACATAAAATATTTTATTGCTACTTGCAGGACTTGCTCCCTATCTTGACTGAGCTACGCCATGCTCTGGACATGCAAATGGCTCTTGAAACTTCTGTTGAGGAAGGGAACTTCTCTAAGGTTCCATTTCAATTCTGATAGTAGTTTCTATGAATGATGTTCACTTTTTTCATTTATTTCTTTTTCTTTTTTAAGCTGAGGTTTGCATTTCCCATCCAAATTATGCTTTACTTGTATGTAGTAAAAACACAGTCGCTAAATGCTTCAACATTTCACTTTCAGGCATTCCAAGTACTATCTGAGTATTTGCAGCTTCTAGATAGTCTGTCAGATCTTTCTGCAGTGCAAGATATGAACCGTAGCGTTGAGGTGAATTTTGCAATCAGCTATCTCTTATTAAAACTAAAAGAAAAATTGCTCTTTTGTTTCTTCTTTTAGTCTGATTATGTTCCTTCTGTGGTCATATTTATTTTTGGTTTGGTTCTGCATATGTCTTATATTTTATGCTATTATTTTTTCTCTCTATCTTGTTCCATTTTGTGTACATCTCATTGTAACATGTTGAGATTTGATCAACATCTTGCAGGTTTGGTTGGGAACAACTCTTCAAAAGTTGGACTCACTTCTATTAGGAGTGTGCCAGGATTTCAAAGAGGAAGACTATATAACTGTTAGTGCCTCATTTTACTTTGAATGATTTGTGTTTTATAAAGTGCAACTTATAATTTAATCTAGTATTCTTTGCTCTTTCTGCACTTCGTTATGTATGTCGTGACACCTAATTTTGGAAGTCTGTTGGTTGAGGATCTTCTCAGCTCATGTTCTTATCTTTTTCTTTTTCCCTGATCATATTGATGTGTCATGTTGTATGATTTAGAGATGGTCACCTTTCACTCACCCTTTGCACATTTGACCTTACCAGTGTGGATTTGATCCACTCTCTTTTTGGTCGATTCAGTGAATTCATGTAGAATATGCAAGTGATGGGAAATGAAGATAAGAATAGGGAAATGGTTTAGATAGGATTTTAAATTAGAGTTTGATTTTTATATTTGTGTAGATTGATTAGATTAGTTTTAATATCTCGTCAAAGTTTTAGTTTATTTGAAGTTCATTTGATTTAACTTCTTTTTCCTAGAAATAGGACGCATGATTTCATTGTATGGAGCAGACTATTATTGATGATTGAATATTGATTAATTTCCTCTCCAAAATTCTTCTTCAATTCTTCCCTCTTTCTTCTCTTCTTCTTCCCCATTTCTCTTTCAGTGTTACACCCTACATCAGCTCATCAAAACTACCATTTATAAATTATAATTGAATCATTCACGATTCTTGTTTCTTTATAATTTGAGATTAAACTTCTCTATATTTAACTTTTCCCCACGAGTTATAAATGTCTTTAATGTGTAAGAGCCTGTATTCTTGCACAACACAAGGTGAAAGTTAGTCGCTGAAGTGTTATAGTTACCTAATATAAGGTATAGGTTCTTAAAAATGTAAGCCTAACTAATAGGAAGACTTCAGTCAAATCTCAATTGCTCAAACATTCACAAGGTTCTGGAAATCCTGCAGTGGCTTTTGCGTGCTTTTCTACTGGCTGGCTTTCAATTGCTAATACGAAGAGCAGGAGGCTCTGCAAGACCCACTCGTCTTCCAGCTCCTGATCCACAACAACCCTAAATAGGAATTATAGCAGAAAACATTTATAAATCAATGAAAGTAGCATAATCTAATGCCAATTGAAGCAATAGAAATAAGATGTAAAGTATAACCCATCTTTTTTTGACTCCATCACTTTTCTATTGTAGAAGCTGGCGGAGTTGCATCTTAATGTTGAGAAGTGTAATATTTCATATGAATAAAAACTCAGCATGGTATCTGCAGTGAGAAGCAGTGCTCTTAAAATGATGAATAACTGTTCTTGGTTACTACAATTTCTTTAGAAGCAGTGAATAACTGTTCTTGGTTACTACAATTTCTTTAGGATATCAATGGAATCATAGCCCTTGTTTGGGCTTCATTAAAATCAAATTTTGAGGAAAAAAGTATTTTGGAATAGTGATTTTTGAAGAATATGTGGTTAAAAAAAGGAAAAGTTTTGGATTTACGTGTAATATTATTTTATTGGAGAATGTGTGGTTGAAAGGAAGAGAGAGAAAAGAGCATTTTGAATGAAATGGAGCCCAAACAGGGGTGTAGTATGCACATAGTGTATTGTCATCATAGTGCAAAAAATTAAGGAAAAACCAGATGTTAGTACATATATGCTTACCTGCAAAATTACTAACATTCCCTCAAAACATTATATTCTTACCTGCAAAATTACTAAGATTCCCTCAAAACATCACTGATCTCAATGTTTAAGTTTTTGATTTCCACACTATAATTGCTTGGCATTATTGCCCTATATTGATATTCTGATATTTGAGTTTCTTAAAGCATAAATGGAATTTGTTCTTTATGTAAACCTTCAACTTGGTATGGGAACATGATGAAATTTGGAATTATGAATTTAGTAAATAATCTCGAACTATGAAAATGAAACTCAAGGATGGGGCCTTAGTGCACAAGACAAATAAGGAAGCATTGGAGAAAGAAATGTACTTTAGTGAATTAATTTTAATTAAGTTCTGCATGAACTTTGTTTTTCGGCTGTAGCTTAACTTCTTAACTTGTTTGTTAAACGACTTATCTTCTTGTGGAACCTTCATCACATCCTTTGTTAAAGTAATTGATTGAATTTTCCTTAACACTTCTGTGCTACCGTACGTGGAATAGTGGCTTGTCTGATGCTTTTCACCTGCATTAATCATTCTCGTCCACCTGTGAAACCTTTAGACAACAGGGAAGAGCATGAGAAAGTTCCTTCACTTTGTCAGAAAAATGAATGAAGCCAGTAAACAAAGTTGCACGACTTTATGTTTTTTTTTTCCATGATCTCATCTTCTTGTTCAAGCTCACATGGCCATGCACACGTGACTCTTTTTATGCAAATTCAACTTGAAATGTTCAAAACATTGGTTGACAGGTGGTTGACGCGTATGCTTTGATTGGAGATGTTTCTGGTCTGGCTGAGAAGATACAAAGCTTCTTTATGCAGGAGGTTCTCTCTGAAACCCACTCTGTGTTGAGGACCATATTGCAAGAGGTATGTTGGTGTAATGTTTTTTCTTCTTTTTTTCCTGAACTAGTTTTAATTAAACAAGGGAGAAAAACAAATAGACAAGAACGACTCGGAATGATTATATCATCACCTAACGTCATGGGTAACCTGCCTTTATCCTATTCCCTATCACTACTTTAGTGAAACCTGTACAATTAGCTCCTAGATAGCAGGGGCACATGATCCACAACGAAACTGTTAATAAGATGGTTCTTGAATGTGTACCTAGCAGTTTGAGAAGCTATGTTTGGCGAATGGGGATACAGAATAGGTATGTTGTAGGTTTTACTGAAATAGCTTATAATATTACTGTCTTGATCCTTCGTTCAGTCTAGCTCTTGGGTAATTTTAAGCTCTTTAGGTATTAGTAGTGCAACACATAAACCCATCCCTAGCTGACCTTATCTTACAAAATACACCTGATGGCACATTCTTTTGTAAGGAACTTACTGATTTTATTATGGTCCTCTTATTTCTTAAAGATTTATATGCTTCATATATGTGTGTTATTGACACCTTAACTTACTGCAGGATCTTGAAAATCCTAATATGCAGTGTAACAGGTAAGGTTTCTTTACCTGTTAGCTTTCTTAGAAGAAAAGCGCGAGGATAGCCCATTTTTCTTACGATGGAGCTTTTTATGTATTCTTGATTGTCTTCTACTTCATGTCCAGGCTTACGTACAGTGATTTGTGCATTCAAATACCTGAATCCAAATTTAGGCAGTGTTTGCTGGCAACACTAGCTATGCTTTTTAAGCTTATGTCATCCTATTATGCAATAATGAGCTTCCAGCCAGATGACAAAGTATGCTCTCTGTTATCCATCCTCTATTATTGATATTTTTCAATAATCTGGATACTTTTAAATTGTAACTCATGACCTTTGCTGGTAAACTTCTTATCATAACCAAGTTGCTGGCCTTTTCCTTGGATTTTTGTCTAATCCTTTTTATCAACTGGTCTCTTGAGTATAAATTATGTATATGCTTTTTAAAATTTACCCTGTACTGTGAAATCGTAGTATCATGGTTTTTATGTAATTTATCGTGTAGAATTAGGTATTTAAACAGCCTCTGTATATCTATCACAGGTCTCAGCCTGCCATAGTCCAAGTTGGAGGCCAAAAAAGGGTAACAAATCTGGAGTTTTGGGGGATTCTGTAAGAGAAGATTCCTGTAATTCCCTTTCAGAGGACAGTTCGATTCCTGCAGGGACAGAGAGAGGATCTGTTTTGTCCTCTGTTGAAGAGCCACCTACGACTTCTGCCACTTGTGCGAAAATTACAGGGTCCAATGGTTCCACTCTTGCAGATTATCCGACTGACGAAACAAGAGATGATGGAACTGCAGCATCAAGTAGTGGATCCCCATGGTTTGAACTGCGGAAAGATGCTGCAACTTTTGTTTCACAAACCCTACAGAGGGGCCGTAAGAATCTTTGGCAACTTACAACAAGCCGCGTTGCAGTTCTGCTTTCCTCTTCTGCAGTTTCTTCAAGTAGCATTCATCAATTTTTGAGAAACTATGAGGATCTTAGTCTCTTCATCCTGGCTGGGGAAGCTTTTTGTGGTTTAGAAGCAGTTGAGTTCAGGCAGAAGCTGAAATCCATTTGTGGAAGTTATTTTATTGCTTTCCATCGGCAAAATATATATGTAAGTTTGATATATAGACTCCTTGTACCATGTCTCTGAAGGACAATAGTATAATTATTGCTTATGGCCTTGTACAGCATTGGCAACTTATAATTAGATTCTCACATTTCTTGTCAGGCTGTCTGTTTTATGTTGTTTTTATTGGAACTCTTCTCTGTTAGAGGAGAAATTTTCTAATTCACTTTTGATTCTCTCATCAAGTTAGATGGGAAATGTTAATTATAAGAAGTATAAATCCTTCCAATCCTCTCTTTCTCCTCCACCTCCTGCTGGTGCTGCTACAGCAGCTGCTGAATTTTTGCATTCTTTTTTGTTTTTCCCTCTATCTACATCATTAATTCAAGTCAGATGGGAAATGTTAATTATAAGAAATATTAATTATTTATTTATGCAGAATTAGTTATAAAAAGTATAAATCCTTGAAATATTCTCTTTCTCCTCCTCCTGCTGCTGCTCCAGGTATGGCTGCTGCTGGATTCTAGCAGACTTTTTGCTTTTCCAATTACCTACATCATTAATTCATTTGAATTGATATACTTAAAAGGAAAATTATATAAACATAATTGGTCTTCAATACAAAGATGAAAATATACCATACGTAATTTACCAAAGAGCAAAAATTGATCCCAGGTTTAGAAACCTTTATACTACCGTCTAATTTGAAGAAATTGAGTTTATTGTCTTTTTATAGTTTCTTTTAAGTTTTCCTCTAATAAGCAACAGATTCATAATTTGGCAGATCAAACTTTAACCTAATGGCTCTTGTTCAGTATTTAATCTCGTCATTTAACTTTTGTTGTTTCTCTATGTCATCATCATCATCATGAGTTAACAGCCTCATCTTCATTTCTATATCATGTTCAAGTGAAGTTATTTTCATCTGGGGATACTTCGTGATTTTTCTTTTTTATCTTTCTGATGAGTTGTGGGAACATAATACTTTAATGATTACAGAATATTGTGCTGATTAGAATGCTATGCTGACTTATACCTGCTAAGAGCATTTCAGTTAATTGTCACCTGACAAATGTTTTTGTCCTTGAGTTATGTTGAATTTGACCATTAATTATTTGGTTGATGCCTAATATTTGTGATTGTGTCATTGGTGCTTTATATTGTATATGATGAAATTTATAAATGTTGCATGGGTACTTGTTTTTGCTCAAGTTGATATTCTTGTCTTACCTGTATCCTCATGCGTTTGATGATTTAAATCATCATTTGATTTTACAGGCCTTGAAAATGGTGATGGAAAAGGAGAATTGGCAGATAATGCCGCCAGACACGATTCAAGTAGTAAGTTTTGCCGGGCTGGTTGGTGATGGAGCAGCATTGATTGCTTCATCTAATAATTCTCCCAGTTCTCAATTACTGCAATCCAATAGATCAGTAGGTTCAGTTGAAAATAGATTGAAGAGGAGTGGATTTTCGCATTGGCTTGAGAGAGGAAACCCATTTTCATCAAAACTGAATGGTGGTACCTCGGAAAAATCCAATTCCTTCCAACTTAATGGATCGACCATGCATGGAGAAAGTGGAAATACTGATGAAATGTATCAGAATAGTATATCTACTCAGAAAATTAGCGCTGGAAATGATGTCAATGGGGGCGCTTCTCTTTCAGAAGATGAAAATGAAGATCTCCATGCTGATTTTATTGATGAAGACAGTCAGCTTCCAAGTCGTATTTCCAAACCAAATCGTTTAAGACATCACTCTTCTCGTTGGAATGATGAAGGGATGAGAGCACAAACAGGATCATCACTTAGCCTCTTGAAGTGAGCTCTTCATCTAATTCAGTAAAAATACTACACGTGGATCTGTTATTAAGCTGACTGACATTTTACATGTCAGGTTGATGGACAAGTATGCAAGACTGATGCAGAAATTAGAGATAGTCAATATTGAGTTTTTAAAGGTAGTTTCATCACATGTTCACTGAAGGCACGATGATTTTAGTTTCTTTTCCTTTTTCACCTCTCTCTCTCTCTCTCTCTGTTTGCATCTTTGTATTTTTTTTTTATTTTTTTTTTTTTTTTTTAATTTTTTTTTACAGGGCATTTGCCAGTTGTTTGAGATCTTTTTTTTTTTTTTTTTTTTTGATTTTCAAATTTTCTTAACAGGGCATTTGCCAGTTGTTTGAGATCTTTTTCCACTTTGTCTACGTGACATTTGGTCAGCAGAATACTCATCCAACTGGAAAGGCGTCCGCGGACTTGCTTCCTCGTAAGTATTGTTCAGTCTTTTTCCCTCTTTTATTCAGCACAAAAGAATACTTTACTCAATTATACTTTTGTCTGGTAATTCTTGAGTTTGTCTATCCATTTCGAGTCCCTTCTTTTTCTTTGGTATAGCATGTCATTTTTTGGCTGTTGCTTGTAAAACACCATTATGTTTATGGTCCACAGATAGGCTAAAGACTGCAATATCAAGAATAGCACAAGAGTGTGATCAGTGGATAAATCCCCAGACTGCATCCCCGATATCTCCAAATGCATCATTCACTCATACGGATGTCACCCCTACCAGTCCTCCGAGTCACTTGAATAGCCCATCTTTTGGTCTCAAGGTGACTAGCTCTGTAGTCTAATAATGGAAATTGTTCAGTTTATTGGATGCAAGTTGCTCTATTCAATTTTTGCCAATTCCTTTTCTAATAGTTGGAGCAAACAATAATTTAGGCATATATCTTCACATCCGTTAATTTGAACGCACTTCAAATTTACACAATCAAGTTACATTAGCCCGATTAATATCTGATGGATATCAAGTAACTAATGAAAAAAAATAAAAATTAAATTTGCATTTTGAGAACATATGCAAAGCTCCTCTATTTTTGGTCCCCCTTTATATTTCCCTTGCACCAGGCCTTAACAGCTATTGTGCAATGATGTGGAAATTTAGATTTATTTTTTCTCGTTTTTTGAAGCTAAAAGGTCTCAAAAATCTCTGTGCAAAGAAGCACTATGAGTTGGGATCCCTTTCCACGTGTGTGACTGTGTTTCATATGTCATCAAGGGATTTTAATATTTGTTATTTGTTGTTCGACATTGAATGGCCTACATGGTTGTTCCAAACATATTTTTGTGACTCCAAATTGCGATGTATAGCTTCATAATGTGTTGTGATGTTGACTAATTTTGGAAATCAAATTAAAAATACGTTTATCAAACATCTCATTCAATTTATAATTACTTATAGCATCACACGTTAATTATTAATTCATGAAAAAAATTTAAAAATTCTAAAATATTATTTTAATTATTTTTTTCTAAATATTATGTTGCTTAATTAATGTAAAATGCTAATTAAGTTATTGTTTCTCTATATTTTAAAAGTTGATTTACATAAGGTTGGCTAAAATATAGTATATATTTTTATTATATAACTGTCATTTGACTTTCTTTGTCCGCTTAAAAAAGTATTCATTTTTACCAATCATGCAACTGCTTATAAATATAATTTCTTTATCTGTATATACATCTTCAAAAAAGTACTAAGAATAAACTGAAAAATAAAACTTATGACAGTTTTAAGTAAATCCAAACAGGCCCTTAACTCTTTCTGGTGAATATGGCTTTCAATTTTCATAATTTTTTTTTTTTTTTTTAATTGGCTTTCAGCTAATTGATTTATTGTCATGAAAGATTACTGTATTTCTATTCCCTGCTGGATTTATTTGGATCAGGCACTAATTTGGTGATATTGAAAACAGTCTCTATATATGTAATATGTATACTCTGATAGCTAGCTAATGGCTTAGATCCGCCATTGAAGAAAAAAATAAAAGAAAAGGAGATGATGAATGCACTTAAGGAGCCCATTAACCATGGTTATTGCTGGGAACTCCCTCTAGACAAACGTCTAGTTTCTTTGCTTGGGCAAAAGAATATGACTTTCATCTATTTTCCCTTTAACTATGATTTAGGAATGTCAAAGACAATCAAATCCTAATGTAGGACGAAGGAAGGAGAGAACTTGTAAAAGTTCTTGTACTGGAGATTCTGTATTCTGTGATACTATGAAAAAAGCTGTCATTCAATGAGCAGATCTGGGAGATCTCTCTTCCTCGCACACATTCCCATGCCTTAACATGCATTAGTTATTTACAGTAATTCATAATTAAATATGAAGCTGCAGAACTTGTCTGATCGAAGAGCCTCATTTTGACTGTTATGTAAATAATTCTCATTAATATAATGCTGCAGGAAAGATGTGCAGGTGCTGACACTATAACGCTTGTTGCTCAATTGTTGCATAGATCAAAAGCCCATCTTCAATCAACGCTTCTGCAAAATAATGGAGCAATAATTGAAGACTTCTACGTGCATATGGTATGTATTGTATTTGCATTTAGAATAATCATGTGTTCTCAAGTGCTTCTGGTATGATTTGCTAAAGTTGTCTACATTATGTGGCAAGATAAAAGTGTGGTTGATAGAACTCCTTTGAAACTAGTGGGAATTTCTAGATTGGTGTTTAGTGCAGTAAACTTTAGATGATTTTTATTTTACAAATGACTAGTGCTTTCATCCTTGATTTTAATTGTGTCCTTAAAATTTGTGGTGTTTGAACTGATTCATTTTTTTTAAATCAAAGTTGTGGTGTTTGAACCCAATACCTTTGCTGGATATAATGCTGAACAACCTTATTTCAAGTTTAAGAGTTATGTTAGTTATTACTGTAGCATTGCATCGCTCTGTTGTCGTCATTGGCATATAATAATGTCATTGTTGTTATCATTTTATTATTATGACCATTATCTATTATTATGATTTTCATCCTTAGTTTTCAAAACTTTCTATTGTTGTTAATAATGTTGGTATGATTGTTACATTTGGTAATTTTTAGTTGCTTAAAGCTAACAGTAGTTATTTTGACTGGCCTTTTTGACAGGTGGATGCTGTACCTGAACTTACGGAGCATATTCATAGAACTACTGCTAGACTCCTACTCCACATAAATGCGTAAGATACAATAAAATATTAATCTGCTATAACTTATCTCATTTATTGGTAAAGTGACAGATGCACACTAATTGGTGGCCAGGCAAATGAAATTTGTGACATACATAGTTGAGGTTTTTAAGTTAGTCCCCTTGATTTCTGTATTTTTCCTGTTGCTTCTGAATTTCGTCAATCCACTATAATTTTTTTAATTTTCTCCCTGTTATATTCTCCTACCAAGAAGGTGTCATAATATGTAACCTTTTTACATTACTTTCCTATCCATAATTGTAGTCAAAGAGATAATGCTTTTACTCATAATTTTCTAACACGAACTTCTTTATCAATATTCGTGAAATCTAAGATAGCATTGCACATTACCTTGAGAAAGAATCTTCTTCATGGAAAGTCTTATCAGTTGAATAAGAATTTCTTGAAGGAACCCGCAAGCCTCATACACTGAAGTTGTGCCAAATTACCCAAACTTCTCTTAGATATCATATTATAAGGAGAGGGATTAAAATTGGACAAAACTAGCCAGATTTTGGCACCGTGATTTTGTCTTTAAAGAGGCCTTTGACATTTGCATAAATAGGTCGCGATGCATTCTCAGGTGGTTTTCATCAGCTTGGTTTTTAGATGAGTTAGGAGTGATCTGTTTTGAAGCCTCGATTTAGTTTAAGGTTAAATAGACTGAAGTTTGAAAAGCAGAAACTTTTGAGCATCATGTAGGGCATTAGATCTTTTGATGTGATGGAGAGATTCACTGGCATAGTTTTTATTATACTTTGAGCTTTTAAGTAGTTCGTTCGTTCGTTTTTTTTTTTTTTTTTT
>CAIGRQ010248564.1:0-13519 GCA_903798375.1 Fraxinus sp. D2006-0159 | reverse complement strand
GAATTGGTAACTCTTGATCCTTCTTAAATAAAATATTGAACAAATCTGTATTGTTAGACGTCATCATGTTGTATTAGCATCCTGAAAAATGTGATCAGGCCCAATGTCTGATCACTATCTCTATTAGATAATCTCATGTAGCATGTGATTTACTTTCTATTTCGAACATGAACTTTTAGAACTCTTTAAAACTGTAAGCCTATGCAGCTCTCCTAAACAATGCAACGATGTTAATGTCCCGATACTTAGTCTTGAGGTTACCCTATATATGGTAGATACAATAACCATGATGTGTCTCGAGAAAGATTTCGGTGATACCATTTATTATTGACTACCCCCAGTCAATTACGAATGCAAAGTTCTTGACGTCCCCAATTACTTCCCTCGGCTTCGTGAAGAACCAACGCATCGTTAGATCATTCTCTCCATCGACTATGCCGAAGGCAAATAGGTAAATTTGGATGTTTAAATCTTGACAAGTTGCAATAATCAACTTACCTTCGTAACTAGCCTTAAGAGTTGTACCGTCAACTAAACTTACGAAACTTATCGCATTTCGAAATTCTCAAATGCATTGTCCAAGGGCCATGAAGAAATACTTGAAATGATTCTCGCCCTCCGTCTTAATAAAAAATGCTGACCCAAGATTAGTTTTCCCCATGTTATAGTAATATCTAACCAATTTAGCATAACTCTCCTCGACCGAACTCATTAAGTCCTCCAATGCGCATTCTTTGGCTTTCAAGGTAGCTGTCGTCAATGCAGATAATTGTATACGTCGACTTGTTCAATTTTCACTTTAAAATCAAAATCATGTTTCAAAGCAATCTGGTGCACAGCTTCCTATAATTCTTTTTTTGTTTCAAACAGTTTCTCGACATATAAATTTTCATCATCAGGAACTACACGCGAACAATTAGAGATCTGTATACTCGTTTCATGTTGTGAGCTCCCGCCCAATTTATGTCTCCGAAGGGATAAAGCAATCAAATCCTCATTTGTAAATTCATTTTCACTCTTGTTGTCTTTAACTTTCATTGAGGACTTCTCTAGAAAATTTTGGGTATATTTCATAAAGCACAAGTCTGAAGCTTTTACCAAGTTTAGATTGTGGAAAGCAGAAGTAGAGAACCTGACAAGGAGAGAAATTAAGTATCTCGGGATAGACAACGGTACAGAGTACACGAATTCACAATTTTTGAAATTTTGCGAAGAACGTAGTATTCAGTGACCTAATAGTTCACAAGATACCACAGCAGAATGGTGTTACGGAGGGGATGAACAGAACAATTGCAAAACGGGCAAGATGTTTGAGGTTGAATGCAAGGCTGCCAAAAAGTTTTTGGGTAGAAGCTGTGAACATGGCATGTTACGTCATAAACAGATCACCACGAGTATCGCTAGATAGGAAAGTTGCAGAGGAAGTTTGGACAGAAAATGAAGTTGATTATTCTGGATTGAAAGTATTTAGGTGTCCGACTTATGTGCATGTATCTAGTGATCAGAGATCAAAGATTGATGCGAAATCAAGAAAGTTTATTTTTCTGGGCTATGTGAAAAGTGTAAAAAGGTACAAGTTCTAGGATCCAAAGGCAAAAAAGATGGTGATCAGTAGGGATGTAGCCTTTGATGAAGCATTTGTACTTAAAGAACCTCCAGATAAAGAGAAATCGAGTTTAGGCGAGGGTAGCATCAAGAGCCAAGTAGTGCAGGTAGAGCTAAACAATGTTGATATGGAGATTAATGCTCAGGGAGTGAACGGTTCTGGCTCAGAAGAGGAACAATATTATAGTATTGCTACAGATAGATCATGTCCTACTAACAGGCCACCGAGAAGTATAGATTCGAGCATTCAATTTCTTATGCACTCATTATCAGTAATAGCGATCCTATAACTTTTCAGGATGTCACTGGTAATTAAGAGAAAAGTAAATGGATAGAGTCTATGATGGAGAAATTTGAGTCATTTCATAAATTTTGATACATGGGATCTAGTGAAACTTCTAGAGGGAAAGAAACTGATAGGATGTAAGTGGGTATACAAAAAGAAAGAAGCAATGTCAGGAAAGGAAAGAGAAAGATACGAGGCTCGGTTAGTAGATAAGAGATACTTACAGAGGAAGGGAATAGATTATGATGAGATTTTCTCTCTGGTCATCGGATACACTTCCATAAAGATAGTCTTGGCAATAGTGGCCAATTTTGATTTTGAGTTAGAGCATCTGGATGTGAAGACTGATTTCCTTCATGGTGATTTGGAGGAGCAGCCAGAGGGGTTCTTGGAACCAAGAATAGAGAATCTTGTATGTAAACTAAAAAAGTCTTTATATGGGCTTAAGCAGTCTCCACGGCAATGGTACAAGAAGTTCGACTCCCACAAGATTCAAATTGGCTACAGTCGCTGTGAGTATGATTCTTGAGTTTACTATAGAGTTCTTGATAATGATTCATATATTTTCTTGATATTGTATGTGGATGACATGTTAATTGTTGCTAAGAATGTGAATGAAGCAGACAGATTGAAGTCTTTGTTGAGTAGTAAGTTTGACATGAAAGATATAGGACCGGCTAAGAAGATTCTTGGCATGCAAATCAACAAAGATAGGAAGGCCAGAAAATTATGGGTATCTCAGAAAAATTATTTGAAGAAAGTGTTGGAGAGGCTTAGCATGTCTGATGCAAAATCAATAGGTACACCGTTGGCAAATCACTTCAGATTGTCTATTAATCAGTGCCCTAAGAATGAAGAAGAAATTCTGGAGATGTCAAATGTGTCTTATGCTAGTGTGGTGGGATGGTTGATGTATGCAATGGTGTGTACCTAACCAGAATTAGCACATGCAGTCACTGTAGTAAGCAAGCACATGGCTAATCCCGATAGAGAGCATTAGAGAGCGGTAAATTGGATTTTCAGGTACTTGAAAGGTAAAGTAGAGTGTGGGATCATGTTTAAGAGACAACATGATGATGTTTCAATTCAGGGATACATAGATGCAGATTATGCAAACGACTTGGATGACAAAAAGTCTCATACAGGTTATGTTTCCACACTCGCAGGTGGGCCTATATGTTGGAGATCTATGGTGCAGTTACTTATGGCTTTAGCTGCAATTGAAGCAAATTACATGGCAGCAACGGAGATAGCTAAGGAATCATTGTGGCTAAGAGGGCTTGTCAAGGAGCTTGGAATCAAGAAAGATGGAATAAAGCTATGTTGTAATAGTCAGAGCATCATCTTCTTAGCAAAGAATCAGATTTGTCATGCAAGAACCAAGCATATTGGTTACTTCAGGAGAATTATTGCTAGAGAAGTGCATACCTTAAAGATAGAGAGAGATAGGAAGGATGTTGCAAAAACAATTCTTTTCGTTCTTCAAGTCGAAAGTGATCCTAAAATCTATAAAGAAGCAATGTCTTCTAGAAATTGCATATTTTGGAAAGAAGCAATAAACAATAAAATGGATTCTATTATTTCAAATAACTTGGGAAATAGTTGACTTTCCAAATGGTTCTAAACCCACTGTTTGCAAATATGTGTTTAGAAAGAAATATAATTCTGATGGAACACTCAATACATATAAAGGTAGATTAGTAGCTAAAGAATATCGTCAAAAGGAAGAAATAGGTTACTTTGACACATATGCACTTGTGGAAAGAACAACTTCAATAACGATATTGTTTGCACTAACATCTATATATGATTTACATATTCATCACATGGATGCTAAGACGCATTCGTAAATAAAGATCTCGAAGAAGAGGTCTATATGGAACAACTATAAGTGTTTGTTCTACCGAAAAATAAACATAAGGTGTGAAAATTAATCAAATCCTTATATGGATTAAAACAATCACCTAAAAAGTGGCACGAGAAATTTGACTTTAAAATAATGTCAAAAGATTTTAATCATAACTCGGTAGACAAATGTCTTTACACTAAAGTAAATGATAGTGTAATTACATTAATATGTCTATATGTTGATCATTAGCAACAATATATATGGAATCAAAGAAACGGAGAAGTTTCTATCCTCCATGTTCAAAATGAAAGATCTTGGACAAGTGGATACCATTCTTGGTATCAAAATTATAAGGGACAGTAGGGGTTTTACATTGAGCCAATCACATTAAGTTGAAAATGTGATAAATAAATTCAAACACTTGAATATTAAAGAGGCTAATGCCGCGTTAGATCCAAGTATCAAATTGATAAAGAACGATGGTAGAGAAATAGCTCAAATAGAATATGCAAGTGCAATTGGAAATTTTATGTACACATTACAATGTACAAGACTTGATGTAGCAACTGCAGTGAGTAAATTCAGTAGGTTTACTAGTAATCCAGGTTCTGAACATTAGAAGGCCATTGTTAGGGTTCTTGGTTATTTAAAGAAAATCAAAAACCTTGAACTACAATATACAAGATTCTCTAAAATCTTGGAAGGATATACTAATGCAAGTTGGATATCAAGTGCAAGAGAAAATAAGTCCACTTTAGGTTAGGTATTTACTCTTGGAGGAGGTGCAATTTATTGGAAATCTAAGAAAAAAAATTGCATTACTCACTCAACAATGGAGTTGGAGTTTGTAGCATTGGCCGAAACTGGAAAAGAAGCTGAGTGGCTAAGAGATTTATTATATGAAATACCTTTAGATATAAAGGATATTTCATCTTTACCTATCTTGTGTAATAGTCAAGCTACTCTTGCTCGAGCTTATAACGAAGTATACAATGAAAAGTCTAGACATATGAGTCTAAGACATGAGTATGTAAAGAAGTTAATAAAGTATGAAATAATTTCTCCTACATTTGTTAAGTCTAGTGAGAACTTGGTGGATCCATTTACTAAACCTCTTATGAGAGAGTTAGTAAGATCGACTTCAAATCGTTTACATTTGTTAAGTCTAGTGAGAACTTAGCGGATCCATTTACTAAACCTCTCACGAGAGGGTTAGTAAGATTAACATCAAATATGATAGGGTTGAAACTCCTTAATTAAATCCACCAATGATAGCAACCCTACCAAAAAATATACTAAACAAGTATATTTAGGTTCAATGGGGTAATAACAAGTCATTCGATAAGTGAATGTATCTCAACACTATTAA
Source organism: Fraxinus sp. D2006-0159 (assembly GCA_903798375.1). Lineage (NCBI taxonomy): Eukaryota > Viridiplantae > Streptophyta > Magnoliopsida > Lamiales > Oleaceae > Fraxinus > Fraxinus sp. D2006-0159. The sequence goes on along the minus strand of CAIGRQ010248564.1, from coordinate 8,410 downwards.
ATTTATTAAACCCTATCTTCAATAAATAATGTTGGTTGTACTGTTGGAGGGATGAGTTATAATTAAAAACTTTTAATGAAGTTCAGCACAGAGTACAATTATTTCTAAAAGTAACAAAATTATTGGAAGAACTTCACATATGTGAACTTCGAAGTTGTGCCGCCACTTAGAGAGTTGGAGTTGTCTCTCTTTAAAAGATCAAAGAAATAGGATAAGTGTAAGACCATATTAGCACTAAACGAGTTAGAGGAACTTGTGAAAATTTAACACTTGTGTGTGTGTGTGTGTGTGATTTCATCAGTATTGTCACAGGGAATAACTATTCAAAGCATTCTAGCTACTTGGAATTTCGATAATGTTTTATGATATTCACACTATGGTTAGATTTAAATTGAAAGATATTTAATTCTTATGCATAAGTGTTGATATTTTATTATGTGATCAAAGTTAATTTTGAACAAGTGGGGGATTGTTGAAAACTTCTTATTCAAAGTCGTGGTTGGATGAATTAAAAGGATTATGGATGAATTTGAAAAAAAAAATAAAGAAAATTAGTTTTGGCGCCTTCAATATGGCCTATGCGACCGCATAGGCCTTAAAGGCATGCGGCCACATTAGCCCCTTCAGGGAAATCAGAGGCGACAATTGTTATAACTATACGACCTCATAGTTATAGCCTATGTGGTCTCATAGTAGAAAAATCCGATCATTGGGTTGGGTTTTTCGAATTTTCTGGTGGTTGATAAATGAAGCATTGCACCTTTTGATTTGAGTTTGGAACCACTTCGTATGGGATGGTTGAAACCTATAAATATTTGTTGTGCATATCAAATTAAACAATGATTATTTATCTAAAATTTTGAGAGAAATTTTTTCCATTTACATAATCAAATTATTCCTCCTTTCTTTCACTTGTTCTTTTTATTCCTCCTTTTTTCACTTGTTCTTTTGAAGATTCATTTTTGCTTTTGGTGATCTTCATAAGGCTTGTTTAATCCTACAAACTATTTGCCGTTAAATCCTTAAAAGCATTGTAAATGAGGCAAATATAGTTTGAGGACAACGATATTATATTCGTGTTCAAGCATTTGCCAAATTTTTTTTTTTTTTGTTATCATCTTCTTACTTATTTTCTCCATTACTGTATTTTACTATTTGTTTTGATAACATATAATACTAAGGCACTACTCTACTCTGCATCTGATAGTAAGTGACTCTATCGTCTTCTTTTAGCTATAGTTCGGGTAATGGCAGATTGAGATATAATTTAATGTAATTTGATTGGAGGTATATTCAGCGGCTTAAAGTTATTTTTTCGAAAATTAATGAATAGAATGTCTGGTTATAATTGATTTTTAAAATGGTGCACATTTATCTGTGCACATAATGTGTTGGTGTTATCTGCATTGAAAAATAAAGCAGTTTGCTTCGATGGTCTGTATTCCCATTGAATGACCTGAGATAATGGACTTAAATTATCGTGACATCAGACGACTTTGATGTTTTCTAATGAGCTTCCACGTTATTTGATCTCGACTAGAAATGTATAATTTCTATAATAAGTATAAGAGTAAACATAGCTCTAGATTTAGATCTAGAGCTAATGGGAAAGAAAGTTCTTGAAGCTGGATATCTTTAAAATGTGGGGATGTTTAATATTCAGATTGATACACCTTATATATTTGATCATTCTTAGATATAAACTAATTTTGAAAAGCGTTAAAGATTAAATCTTAGACCTGCACATGAAATGCAAGAGCTCAATGGATGCATCTTCTTAAACGTATTACTAAAAGTCAATATCATAAATTTCATGAATTTATTTTGTTATAAATTGTAATATTTAACATTGGCATCTTGGAAAAGTTCTTGATGACTTTGTAGATGTGCAGATATATAAAAGGAGAATAAGAACTTTGTAAATATATATGTTACAAAATTATTGTTCAAGAGGGACATGAATAAATTGTGATCCATAATGGACATAAATAAATCATCGAAGGGGATGAGCTGAAACCCATATGAGAGTCACCTATGAGAATAACTCAACATTTGTAATTGGAGATTCCATAAAAAAGGTTCAATGTAGTAGAAACAACCCACGGTGCATAACTTGTAATAGCACTACTTATATTGTACTCATCCATATGGTAATAGTGTTAATAATGATGTGACGTCGGAAGGGTTTAACCCTAAATGAGTATTGAGGTGTGAGTCGTACATATCTTTGGAGGACACCTATGTAAGAGTTGACATGAGGATGTGGCTATGTGATTGAGTTATTCTCTATAGACTCTTACCAGAATCAAGATTAGAGCACGTTGTCATTAAGAGCGCTACCCACTATGAATTAGAGCTTAAATCGATACCATTTGTAAAACCATTGAAGTTTGGCCAAAGGGACCTAATTCAAGGTTTAGTCAATTATGACTCTCTCAAATAGAATTTGTTTTATCTAATTGAGGTTCAAGTCCAAAAGGCACATACATTGATTGTACAGTATTATTTCGCCACTATATATATATTAATAGTTTAAAACTTGTGGAGAATTGTTGGAAATATTAAGTCTATGTGTGGCCCCTATTAAATTTTAATTCATTTTTCTTTCATTTTATCAATTATACATTTTCTCAATAAAGTAATATTATACATAAACTCAAAAAATTTCCTTATTTTGTAATCACGCATTCTTCAAAAGATACTATTTCAAAATCTTTTTTTTTTTTTTTCAAATAATTGAGCTCAAACAAGATTTAAGTTTCAACTTTCAAAATTATTACATTTTAATTTTCAATTTTTGGTTTAATTAAAATCTTAATTTTTAATGTAACAAATACTTAACTATTTGAATGGAAGTTATGAATTAATTAATTTTACATTACTGTGGGCGTTGATTTTCCCCTACAACAGGGAGGGTGATTTCATTGTTAGATGCAACATAAAAAATACAACTTGAAATACAATTAAAAACACTAATTAAAGAATTATTCTCCCATATACATTTCATATTATATTATTATACTTTCGACAACTCGGTTAAGGCTCACTTTTTATCTCTATGTGATATGCACATAAAAGGATAATCAACTGTGATCACTATAAGTTTTATCTTGAAACCATGTAATGCTGAAAGAACCGTACGATGGAAAGCAAACACGACTTCAAGACAGCGTCATTGACATGACTCTCTAAGTCTCGCTTTCTTTCTAACTCTTCTCTTCTTATATTTTATGTTACTTAATTGATAATTTGTTAATTGATAAATATCTACACACAAATCATTCATTTTTCACAACAAAGATATCCCCTTAATTGCAGATTCAAAGGGATTATTTAAAGATGATCTTAGTCAAATTCAAAACCATACATATATAGAATTCAGCATTAAGAATCAACAATTTCGGAAAATTAGAGCAGTTATGTAAATTTTATTTTTTTTAGAGCAGTTATGTAATTATTTATTGCTTCTTAAAATAAATAGGGCTTTGAAAATCGAACTTTCAAGACATTCAACTTCATTCATAATTGGATATGCAGCCTGAATTCAAAGATGACGGGATTTCTCCACCCTGAATTCCAAAATAAGAGTCATTCGACAAGTAGAACTTGGGCATTTCTTAAAACTTTTCTATACTATTACAGCTTTAATTATAGTGAAAAGCTTCAACACACCAGCTACACAACACACACACCAGTTATTGGCCAACACAACTCACAAGCTGATCCTACTCGCAAATCAGATTTGGCTCCCATGCTTGCGCTTTTATGGAAAATCCACGAAAAGCCACATACAAACAAAACCTACATAATACAAAAACAGAACTACATTTCCCTTTGAGCATCAGAAGCAGGACTCCACACTCCGGTTTGCTCACAAAGATCTAGCAAGTCCAAGGTCTGTCACAACATAATAATTTAGAATTTTAGACACCAGTTCCTATGCTTAAAACAAAGGTATCGCAGAAGTTTGCCATTAGGACTGCACATTGTGGCTAAGCTCTAAATGTTTGTAAAAAGTTTTAACCAAATACCTTTTTATAAATCAAAATCAGTAAGAATTAATTTGTTTTGAGAGTAAGGCAAAAGTACGTTTATTTCTTTCAAACTTAGGCAAACATATCCTCATCATCTTACCTCAGGTACAGACAACTCGAGACGAAACTTGGGACCATCATAATGATGCAAAACCGGCCTAAAAGCATCTTCCTCCAAAGGTTTGCAGAGTTTCCTTACTTGAATCTTTACCTATAATAAAACAAGCAGCAGCCGAGTCAAGAATCAAGGCAAGAAAATACAACCACAACATACATGCACACGACCTGAACATCGTAGTTCATAAGACTACTTGTTACCTGAGCAGGGAACCTTGACTCGCCTTTACATTTTTTATCTTCCCAAGCAGTGGGATCAATGTTGGAACCTCCAAAACTTGCAGCCTGTACAAAGCAAAAAATCGAGAAACAATTTATGAAGAGCTCATCAAGATTCAAAAGCTACAAGCAGAGGCGGAGGGACGGCGGGCAGGGAGGAGAGACTGCCCTTGCAACAATTTGTTAATATTTTTCTGGAATTCTATAGTAATTTTTTGATAAATACATATTATGTATTAACAGCTTAGCTTATCAATGTGTAGGTTTTGCATCTCAGTGGTAAAAGCTGCAATCTTTTACCATGGCTACTCTAATTGGAATCCCAACTATTACATTTTCTTTTTCGTTTTTTTTTTTTCTCTTTGGAAAAGTTAGCACAATCAACCTTTTATGACCAGCAAAAACATCCTCAACCTTTACAATCGGACTTTTCAATCCCCAACAGCGTGTTTCATTTGCATATGGTGTCCCTTCTTTATAATTTTTTTCAGGCATAGAAAGTTTTTATAATAGCCATGTTTTAAACTTATGAAGCATCAATTACTCGTCTTTCTATGCATAAATCTGCTGTCCCACTAATTTAAGCCAAATCACAATTTTACAACGGAAATGACAAAGCAAATTACATCGAGCACAATTACGGATGGATAATATTATTGAAAAGCAGTGGACATATTTCTTAAAGAGAACAGATATTTGCTTTAAAGAGTCATATCATGGTTACAAGAGAGAAAACCCAGTAGAAAAAAATTTCAACGAGGAGGAATGCTCCAATGGCTAAGGATCCGTAGAAAAATCTTTGAAGGCTCTACGCCCCCAACAAAAAATCCTAGCTCCACCACTGGCTAGAAAGGACAAAGGCGTGCCTATGACTCAAATCCTAACTACAGGTTATACTGCTGAATGGAAGTGTTATTCTTCAAAATATTGTGACAACTAAAGCCACTTAACAAAATCTGTTTCATATCCTCGTACATTTGGGAATGATTTCATTTCTACACTTGGAATGGCTGGATAACCATAAACAAAAAGGAGAAGTTAGGATTTGTATTTCTTGCAAAAATCTAAATTACACCGAAACAAGTGCAATAAAATCCACATTACTTTCAGTTTGCCAATGGAAATATCCCAGGAAGGATCAGTTCAATCTAAACTTAAAAAGAATTGTAATTAAAAAACTCGCATGGTCTCATCATGGTACTGCTCAGACAACGTATAAAACAGAAATTGCAACTAACCTCAAAAATACCGTGCAACTGGTGATTGGTGTAATTGTAGAGGAACAGAGGCAAGCCTGGTGTTATAGCCCTCACTGAGTCTCTATATCTTGGTGGTAAACCTGCAATAGAATGTACAGATTTAAGTACGGATAACTACCAAGGACTCCAGTAACATAAATGCTGTGAAATGTGGACAAATATGTGCAACATTTTTTACCTTTCCCATGCAATTTTAATTCGAAGGTGCAAATTAAAGTCTATAGCGTTTAATTATGCCAAGGTTTTGTCAAATACAAGGGCTTCAATTGTTTCGAGAACTTAGAATCAGAATATCCATTAATTTCATTCAGATGATCCAACAAAAGAATATTCAATTTTAATTCTGAAGTAGATGTATGCCTCCAGCATTTAAGATTGGTAACTCCAACTTGAAACTTGAAACAGAAGCACCTCGGCCAGTAGTTCGTAAAATTTACTTTTCCAATAAAATTAAGTCCCTGTTTGGTAGAAATTAAAATCCAAATTTCAATCTAAATCAAAATCAACAATTAATTTTAACTACACATTTTATGGGACCACAACTTTTCAACAACACATTTTATTAACTTTTATCAAAATCTACTGAAAATTTGATTTTAATCTCTACCAAATAGGGGCTAAGTAGTTACATATCAATAAGTCAAGATTTCGAGCATACAAGGCCAACAACTCTTACAATCATGCCTCCAATTGAACCCTAAACAAGATGCCTCTGCAGCAAAAGTTTTCAGGTCTAAAAGTAATATCAACTGAACCAAAGAAGAAGTGGAAGTTACTTTTAAGTAACATTTTTTTTTCAAATTTCAATCATGTTTTGATAACTTACTTCTTCCTTACTTTTAAGTAAGATGTACTTTAAAATTAGCTCTTGTCAAAATAAGCAACTTACTAATTTTCAACTTTGGCCAATAAGTTTGTTTTAAAATTTATTCACTGATAATAAACTTTTTTGAAGCTTAGCCTAACATAACTATAGTTAGAGTATGGCTCCCTTTTCATGGAAAACATCAGCATTCAACCAAAGATCAATAGCAGCATAAGAAAAGAATCGTATAATTACCAAATAGTTGTCGCTTTAAATCTTCCTGCATTGTATCATTGTTGCACACAAAGATATACCCACCAAGAATCTCATCCCTGGGAAGTGTCTCTGCTGCAGGCAAAGTCTTAAACCTTTTGTCAACTGTACTGCTCGCATTTGTGTTCTCCTCCTTGCTATTGCTATTGTTACTGCTGCTCTTGATAGGCTCTTTGTTGAAGTTATTATTGTTATATTTGCTTATATTTCCCAAATTGGAATTAGGATTTTGATACACAGCATTCATGTTGTAAATACCATTTCTGATGGGGCTTTTAGCAATTGTTTCGGATATTTTGGCATCCAAATTTAACGTATTGAAATTAAAGCTTTCAAATTTGTTATCTTCTTGAAATCCATAATTATCTCTTGGCCTCAATTCAGTTGGACCCTTTGAGAAATCGAGGTTGTTCCTCCTCTCGCCCTTTGACCTTGTCTGCTCAGCCAATGTAGACGCAGCCATTAACCATTTGTGATCCTCAGAGACTTTTGCTTGCCCTCGAAGGTTGTCACCCAACTGCCAAAAGCTGTGAATACTCTCCATTTTGCAGAATCTAAAAAGAAGTACACATCACACAAAATTGACGATTATATTGCAAGCCACAGGGAAAAGAAAAATAATCTAGCGAGCAGGAGCTAAAAAATCATGGCTCACAAAATCAAAGTGTACCTTAAAAATCCTCACCATAAAAGCAAATCTAATAGAAAGTAACCAATAACATTAACCAGCATTCGCTCTTCCAAACTTGGAGCAATGAACAAGCAAAATCATAAATCTGGGAAAATTACACTATACTAATAGCATACTTTGCTTAGAACAAATGCTACAGAGAAGTAGCAAAAAAGAAAGAAACCTTAGATCAAGCAAATTGAAAAAAGAAGAATCAAATAATTTTAACTAACAGCAGTACTTCACCCAAAGTTAGCTATCATTACTACAATCAAGCATCGCCAAATGCAAGCAGGATTAAACAATATGAACGCAATTAACAAGAGATTAAAAAAATTAACTTATCAAATGTATATCAGCACCAAATAATTTTCGCTGAACGAGCAAAAGCAAACTTAAAAATTTCTAATTTTAGTCTGAGATATGAAAATCGAGGACATGATCTAGCATACAAAAACAACCCTAGATTTCGGTACCGAAGCTAAGGAGCTACTAACCTTTATTTCTTCGGCTGCGAAAAAACGGAAGATGCGACACAGAGGACAAAAAAAAATAACGGAGATTTTTCATTATTTGTAGATAGGATTTGAGCAGAAATGCCATAATTTTTGCCTTCATTGACAATATTGCCATTACAGCTTCGAATTCTTTTTCACAGAAAAAGACAACTCCGCCTATAATATCGGGTTGTAAATTTGGTGCCTTCATTTTTTTGAAATGGTAGATTAGTTTCCCTTACAAATATTTTTGGAAGTTAGTGTATTTCAAATTAGTCATTTGATTATTCCAGCGTTTTGTTTTTAAATTATGTGCTGTCTGTGCGTCGTATTTTTAAAAATTTATTTTCAACCACGTATATTTAAATAAAATAATATTATACGTATTTTTAACTACATATTTTCTAAAAATCATTATTCAAAATAGAACTCAAACAAAGACTTAGCCCCTATTTGAAACCCATTTTGAATAGAAAAGAATTTTTGGAATAGTGATTGACGTAAGAATGTATGGTGAAAAAGTGATGAAAATTTTT
>CAIGRQ010248551.1:0-13807 GCA_903798375.1 Fraxinus sp. D2006-0159 | reverse complement strand
TCGAATTAAAATTGAAAAACTAGCTATTATTGTTGACTTTTATTAGACGAGTGAGACTCAATAACGACTATATTTTCAATTTTACTTGAATTTTAAGCACAACCGAACACGCTCTTAATGAATGAAGTAGCATAGCATTTAGAATCACATGAATGTTTGGGATCACTGAACGAAAATCCTCGTCTTGTTGTTGTTTTGGTGATGCTTGTGTTNGACGAGTGAGACTCAATAACGACTATATTTTCAATTTTACTTGAATTTTAAGCACAACCGAACACGCTCTTAATGAATGAAGTAGCATAGCATTTAGAATCACATGAATGTTTGGGATCACTGAACGAAAATCCTCGTCTTGTTGTTGTTTTGGTGATGCTTGTGTTCGTTTTTGGTGATGGTAGTATATATCTTGACCCTACATTAATTATCTCACCCCCCGAACCCGAACCAAGAATAATGTACAGTATATTGGATGATGAAGCTGAAGTATTTGTACTTTAGATGTGGATGACGCTTATCTTTGGAATTAATCCCTTCTTTGGCCCCTATTTTAAACTTGTTCTTCTTGTGAAACTTATTTTTAATTATATATTTAATAAAATTTACAATTTTTATCAAAATATACTAAAAATAAGATTTTTAACTGAACCAAACAAGGGCAAAAAAGGTAGAGATCGACCTAGCACTAAGGTCTAGGTTGTGATGCGATCCACCTGAATTCTACCACGTGAAATTTGTTTGACGTGGAAATTATTCTAATTTGACTAATACTATCTAGCACAAGTAGTGCTAGATTACGTAGTGCTAGATTACTAATTTATATAGACACAATTTATAAGTTCATTTAAATGAATTATATAACTTTGTATTTAAATGAATTTATTATCTAATATTTATGAATACTTTTTTAACTCGACAAGTTTTGGCCGGAGCAAAGTATTTGAAAGTTGAATACAAGTTTTTTTTTTTTTCACAAAATGGATGCGTGAAAGCACGCAAAGTATCAATAATAACAATCAATTTTTAGAATTTTTGAAATATGTTTAAGGTTTATACGAAGTCTGTGACATCTTTTATTAATGGACTTTGTTTGGTGTACATAATACATGTACATAGAGGTGTCCATAATCTTCTGTGGGTGGGTCCTCTGTGAGCCCACCCACAAAGGATTATGGACACATTTATGTACATACATTATGTACACTTAGCATTTTTCTTCATTAATATATCAATGATATTTGATCGTTTCCTTTTTCACGTACTTTTCAATTCTTCATTGTGCCAAATATATAGTGGATTGGAGAATAGTGCACAATCTCTTTTGGGCGACTGTATTTATTTTTAATTCCGTTCAATTTAATTTAATCTAATTACCAAATATTTTGAACATGGAAGTTTCAACATCACAATAGTGACAACATAGATTTTGTCACTAAAAATCTATTCTTTAATGAGTTTAAAACAAAAGTTTTAATTCTGACTACCATAAAAATTAACGTTATTTTACTCAAAATGATAAAGGCTTGTCCATATAATTCTTTTGTTAATTACATATATTTAAATTTAATAGGTTATAATACTAATGTTTCTTTGGTTCGAAAAATAATGAAATTATATTTTTTTTAAAGTAAAAGACCCTATAATAATTAGAAGTATTTAATCTTCTTGTATGAGGGCTCTTTGATAGGGGCTGAGGTGCATCTACCTAATACACCAGTCAAAGTCATTGATTTGTGGGAGATTTTCATAAGAATTGATAAAATGTGTGGTTAAAAAGTAGTAAATCTCATAAATATATAATTAAAATTAACTGTTGACTTTAACTTAGATTTTACACTAAACAAGGGCTTAGAGTCGTCACCAAGTAAGTAAAAATATCAAAATCAATTCAAAAATAAAAAATCAAGAACAAGGAAAAATTTGAAGAAAATGTTTCTGCTTACAAGAATAACAAGTGAACGTGTTACTCAAAAGTGATGCTTTGATTGCAAGTTATAATTGAGAGTTTATAAACTGTGGGGGTTCTCAATAAGAGATGAAGCGAGAAAACTGGGGAAACAAGTCTTTGATTTGATTTTTGGATTGCGTATTCTCTACTTGCTGGGTTTTATTTATTTATTTATTTTTTTTTTTGGAACAATTATTTGCTAGTGTCGACCAATAAAATAGGTAGCCAATCATACTAGTCGCATACCAAAAACCCTAGTGTCCAACTGGGTCCTGTCTTGGCTCAAACTCGGACTAAACATATAGTGAAACATCAGAAGCCTACAGCCATTTGTTCAACAGTTCAAGGAGCTAATTGAGGTAACCCGGAGGAGTAGTGTAAATGATGAAACACTTCAATATTTGAATATTAAGAAAATGAAGGACAGAATACACTATAGCTAGCATTATACAGTTTTCAAACTGTTTCGAGGATCATGGTTACAACTTACAACTTAATGATTCAGTTAAGAAAAAGTACAAACCAACCAGACAATATGGATGTTTGAAGCCAAGCAAATGGACTTGATGCCTCCAAAATACTCCATTCATGTTCGGTTTGGATAGCATGACTTTCTTAATATAGTCCATTACAAGACTTATCATCCCCACCAAAGATGCTATCAATGAACTATATGACCCAAAACCAAGATAAAACAGAACCAATTGCCAGACCAACCACTAAATACAAAACAAGCACAATCCCTGCAGTCTCTGCATGTTGCAACTGAACAATTTTGGGAGTCAAAATCATTAATACACATGTAAAGTATCCGTTTGTAAGCCCCAGAAGACAGGTCAACACTGTAACTGGAATTTCTGTTCTGAAGATTTCAGGCCCGTGCAAGCAACCGTAGAACAGGGGAAGAAATAACAACCTTGCAAAGGAGGCACCTATTGCTACTTTTCCATTTTCTATGAGATATAAGGGAGTCAAAGACTTACCGATCAGATCAAAGACATTATAGCCCGCAACCAGAATGATCGGGTACCAGTCCTTGAGAATCTCAGAGCTCACATCCTCTGTAACAGATCCAGGAAAAATACTCAATGTCACGACATAGATAATCATGATTCCGCAGCCATACCATTTTACTGTTCCAATGACGCCCCATAAGGTTGATCTCCATAGCTTTCCGGTTAGGTCACCTTTCTCTTCCTTCTCCTCATTGACGGCCTGAGTTTTTAGATTATTATAGTACTTGATCACAGGAAGTCTATGTGCCACATTGTAAAAAATGACGTTTAATAACATCACCACAATGCTGACAATAAAATAAAGATTGGCACTTTGTCTGAGTCCACGAGCATCTTGAGGATATATAGCTTTGGTTAGAACCCGTAAAACTGACACAAGGACACCTGCAGTCCAAAAACAAAAGCCAAATTATCTCACTTCTTGAAAGATAATTGATCATAAACTATGGATGAAGTTGATCAGATCTGATCCTTCAAATATCAAAAGTGAATCCCAACTAAAAAGTAGCAGCGCCTAAGAGCAGAAGAAGCAGTAAAAGAAAAATCACACTTCATCTAATGTTGCTAAATTTTCTGATAGAGTTAGCACAGCACAAGGATCATTATATATCAACAACTGGTATGAGAAGTAAAGACACGGCCAGTGGATGCAAATATGCATTCAATTCCTTGTTTGAAGAGTAGGGTAACACATTCTTTTGGCACTAATTAGTAATGCCTCAACAAAATTGATTGATAGTTTCGACGTCAAAATATCGAACATGCAGGGCTTCTATCCACAACCAATCTATAGATTCCTAGATCTTTCAACCCTTCATAAATGCAACTTAATGATACATCAATGACAGAACATTAAGTTATTCACTTCACCTGCTTGAGAAGAAAAAGCTGACCATCTTAGTTGAGTAAACCTAAAATTAACTGCAAAGGAATGTCCGCATCTAACAACCAACTATTCAGCAGATTTTATCTTTTTTAATCTTTACTCAAATCCCACAAAATTGTCAGTACCAAAAGCTACGAAAACCAATTCGCCAGAACTAGTCAACACCCTGTGGCTAATGGGAAAAACACTATTTGCACAAAAATGAAAATTGCAAGAGTAGATAATAGACAAACATTTCTAGGCTAAAATTCCGAGCTTTTTCATATTACTGATTAAAATCAATTCAAAAAATCCGCAACTAAAGCAACCACACAAAACCAAAAAGCTATGGACAAGAAAAATGATCTCCAAAAATACCCAGAAAAACCATAAATTTACCAGAAGCAGCGGTGCCAGCTACCACAGCCTGCATGTACCTCTCAGGCAACTCCCCAGCATTCCCAACGACACCTCCTTGCACCAATCCATCAGCAACCCCACATAGACCCACTAATGTCACCGTCATATAGTATCCACCATACACTCCAACTCTTCCCTTTATGTACCAAACATCCATCAAAGGCACCACCAAGAGCGCTATCACAAATAACACCATTCCCACATTAATTCTCACAAAAGAATTCGATTTGTGAGCAAACGACACAATGAAAAGCAAGCTCGTAAGCCCTATCAGCATATACACTATGCCGAACACGCGGTCAACGGAGACATCGGGGTAGAGGTAGCTGAAGTAATCAACGGCTGTGATGAATGCGTTCCAGGGAAGAAGGTAACCTGCGCCCAATGTGAAGTAGATTATGTAGGCCATGTTGAAATTGTCTTTAGGGATCTTTTGGGGGGTGGAGGATGATTTGGGGATTAACAGAGTGGCTGATTCCGAGTCGCCATCCGCTGCAGCGGCGACGGCGGCAGTGGTGGCAACACCCATCGACGTCGTTGATTGGAGATGGCTCCGGCGAGAAATTGGGACCTTGGAATTTGGATCTCTTAGATGATAATGATATTTACAGTTTACAAATGAGTGCTCTCCTTTTCTTGGAGAGAAATCAGGAACTCTCCGGTTTCTAAATGTACAGTTAACACTTTGTCAATGGCTGAATCAAAGAAATTGTAGTGATAATCAACGAATTTGGTTCTAACTAGATGTGATATTAACCGTAGAGGAGTTGGTAATTATATTAATATAATTAAATATCCGTGAGGAATGAACCACATGGTGGAATAGTCTTAATTTCAAGGTGAACCCCCCCAATTTTTGAAAAACTGGTTATTTGCTCACATTTAAGTTTAGAAAACTCGTTCTTTAATGGTCTAGTACGATTATAAAAAAAAAAATTACAATTCAAATTTAAAGATTTGACAACAAAGTGTGCTTGTAATTAGGAACCATCATGGGATTGTTGGTTGGTGCTACGCGACAGTCATACCGTTATTGAAATTAAAAAAAAATCTCAATTTATCATGAATTTTTTGATGTAGGATATTTTTGATGTTTTATGAACAAAATAGCTGTGAATCTGACTTTGAAAGCTACTACGTGCTCCAGTAATTTGTATAGGGTTTTTTCTTTATCTTTGTTCATTTCGTGTTTTGTATAGAAAGATGAATTGTAATTAAGAATGTTAAGTTTGTCAAAAAAAAAGAAAAAAAAACCGTGCCCCTTGTGCCAATTTCTCAAACCTCAAGGAGTTTCTTAGAAAAATGATCCCTTTAGCAATGAGACTCCTTAATTCTTAAGGCAAAGACAAAGCCATTGTCATTTTCCTAAATATATTATGATTTTAATATAAATTAAATACAACAATTACTTTTAAACATATATTTTATGAAACTTACAACTTTTTAACTACATATTTTATCAACTTTTATTAAAATATACTAGAATTTTGATTTTAATCTTCACCAAACATGAACTATATATATTATTCGTTGTTGTGAATCATGTGGTCTATTAATTATTGCACTCCTTCGCCAAATTAGCTGGAATTGTTAGGCTTGAATTTCATGTGCATACACCCCACCATTCCTAACGTGATCATGTAGACAATTAACATTAGCAAACAATTGGGCACAACAAAATATGGTAAGGTAAATTATATTTGGATATTTTAATAAAGAAAAAAGAAGTTTCGTGCCTATACGATCAAATTCTGCATACGACAAGGTGAACAACACAACCTGTGTAGTTTCTTCTATTCAAATCACTTAGCTAGGTTACTAGTCTCCTAGTAGGGGCATTTGATACACGGACTAACTTCTCTAAAGATAACATAGAAGCACTTATTTCTTTGATAAACGATCAAAATTAAAGATTCATACTAAGAGGTTCACTAATCACTAGAGATCAAACATTGTTGAAGACAATTATTCCAAGGTTGGAGTAACCTTAAGTACTTGTGTGGTATATAGAACTGAAGAAAAAGAAGTTCAAATCTTGTTCACAGTAATGTATTGCTTATCATATTGTCGTGACAGAGAACCCATAAACCACTTCAATATTCTACCCCTCGAAAGAGAAGTCGAGCTTTACCCAGAGAAGCTTTTGTAGCAAACCATGGCCTTATATGGAGAGAGAAATGGAGCACTTGCAGTTCCAATTATACTAAGAAGCACGAGGAGCAACTACAAGTAAAAGATGTGACGACACAGAAGCATGGGTGTTGCTAGAGTGAGTCGACTGTGAAGCATTAAGTGGCATCGTTTTAGCTGATGATCACACTTCAGAAACAGAAAACAGAAAAAATTAAAGTAAGAAAGATAGCAAAACTTGAGAAAAAACAACACAAGACAAACAACCCCACCCAATGGAGAATGTATGAGGACATTTTGATCTCTCTTCCTTTTTATGTTTTCTCAGCATATATTGTCCAATTTTGCTCTTCATTAAAGTGTTCAAAATTGTTGACAAAAGCACTTAGGTACGAGCAGCTAACAATCAAGATTCGAGGCTGAAATGTAAAATTCTCAGAGTACTCCTATTATTAATTAATACATGCAACACCAATTTGAAAATTATGTACCCATTAGTGTTAGGAATTCAATGAGGTGATATGACGCGATATGAAGTATAGATCGCACAAATAAAAACAAGATTAAAAAGAAAACAAGCAAGAAGATGAGTTGGCAGATGAACATAATACTTTATTGACAACCAATAGATAGAGAATACAATTTATGCAATATACTGCTTATAAAACTGAATGAAGAGTCCACTATTTATAGGGGAATCGTCCAAAACCCTAAAACATGGTAACTACTAACTAGGTCAAAAAATCGCGTAAAACCGAAAAATAAGGAAAAAGATTCGCGGCCCGTCACTTGAGCCTTAATCGGGTGAGAGAGAGCTCGTCGCTCGAGCGACGGCTCAGCAACTGGCTAGCGACGGATTCACTGTTCCAATTTTGCTCCTCTCGCTCGAGTGGGAGTCGAGCAACCGTCCAGCGCCATCAATCCATCATTTTCCCTTCTTGGACCTTATTTGGACATCTTCAAGTCCAATACTCTAAAACGCGAAGCCCTAGACCAAATTTGGACCAAATTTGGGTCACAAAACCCAACAATTAGTATACTGTGAATCACGATGACTAACAAGATAGAGGACGACTTGCTGTAGCCAGGACAAGGTGAGATACTGAGGCAACATGAAGATCTTCTCCCAGGAGGATATAACTCCTGCAACAAGATGCAAATACGAAGACAAGATAGCAATTCCAAATGCAAAAGCGTGACCAATATCATCTCCTCTGTGCTTCATAAGTAAAATTTCTTGCACGTCTATGCACCCAGTATCTACCAACATCCTATAAAAATAATCAATGAAAATGAAGTTTCATCTCTTACCAGTTTGTTGCTCTTTGCGGATTTTAGTTCTTTTGAAGTGAATCGCATCTCGCAGCCAACAAGCTTTAGTGACTGCCTCAAGGCATTACTAGGAGATCCGTAGAAGGGTTTTCTGCTAATAGTACTCCAATGTCCCCAAAAGAAGAAAAGATTAGCATCTTTAGACTAATATAAACAAGCAACAATGCTTACAAGTGTGCAACAACTTCATGAGTCATCACAGTTCGTTCAAGAAGGCAATTCAATCCTCTCTTGTGAACTAGAACAGTTGCACCAATGCAAAATGAGAAACTCTACCCGTTCCTTAGGGGTTGTTGACAATTTTTTTGATAAAAGTTTTTGGTCATATGAAATGTATATTTAAAATTAATTATTGACCTTAACGTCAACGTTTTAACAATTTTCAAAGCTATCTCAAACGAGCACTTGATATCCAATGGTTACATTGTCAGATCTTTAACCATTTACGGTGTGTAAGAGAATCTAATAATTTTAGTTCGAGTAATGCTACACATTTTCATTTAAAACATTAGTGCAAGTGACATTGAAGTGTTTATAAATTATAATTGATAAATCATCTTTAAAGGATATGAGTGCAATTTAAAATGGGAAAAATACTATTTGTACATTCCATGCATACATTATGGTTGGTATTTGATACCATTCGAGGTGTAAAAATTTGTGTCGTGAATTAATTTAAACGTTGTTGAAATCAAGGGTTAAAAAGGGTACCACCTTACCCACTGTAAATAATAATAATAATAATAAATGTAACTGTTTAAAGCGCCCTATTGCTTAAAGACGTGCTACTTAACATTACTCTTTTGGTTCTGATTGGTCCTAATAATTGAACACATGTTTAGCCTCATTAAATTTTAATTCATTTTTCTCTCTCCTCCTATCAATTATTCATTCTCTGGATAAAATAATATTACATATAAACTTAAAAAAATTTCTTACTTTTTAACCACACATTCTTCAAAAAACACTATTCCAAAATCACATTTTTTTTTCCTTCAAGTAATGGAACTCAAACAAGGGCTGAATATACAAGTAGAGTGAAGTCCGTGCAATGGTCAAACATTTGGATGGTCAGAATTTCAATGCGAACCTCCATGTTTTAAGAAAGTGGTCATTTGGCCGCTGAAATTTAGAAAACTGGAAATTAAGCATCTTCAATCCATTGAACATTTCTTACCCCACGGAAGAAAGTCCATTAATTAATAATTATCAACCGTTGAGTGATTTCCCAATTTTTCCAGGAACTAATATGATTTGGCAATCAACATTCACGATTCTTTAACTCAACGTGTAAACATGTTTGTACGTAGTCACTTTTTTGTATAGCTACCACTGCTCGAGAGGCATAAATTTCATCTCTCTACCATTCCTGGTGTTATGTTATCACAAGGTGCAAAGAGAAGGCAGAATAGCAGACACCAAGAGAAAAAGAAATAGTTGATTTGGGAAGAAATTTGGTTCATCCAACCATAAAATACATAAGAAACAGAATGGCAGCAAGAATTTGCTTCGCAGAACAGCATTTTACAACACGGGGTCATGCAACGGAGCTGAACACCATGGGCCATGTAGTTTGTTCAGGACAAGCCACTCAACAAGTATTAAATGAAGCACTCAGTCTCCTAGTCGGGGGCATCTGATGCACAGACTAAGTTCTCAAGGTCTCAAGTATCATAGATGTTCTGGGTATCGTACAAGATCCACTCGTACTTCAAGATTCCTATTGATAGGTCCACTAGATGCCTGAAGAGAATTGATTTCAAGATTGGTGCAACCTTAGGTAGTTTCCAGGGTAACAATTCATCCATGTAGCTTGAAAAAGGGTGATGTCCGAAGATCATAAACTGCTTCAATATTCTACCAGCAGAGAGAGACGCTGAAGCCTTACCTAGAGAAGCTTTGTAGATAACCATCGTGCCTACGAGGTGAGAAATGAAGCAATTGCAGTTTCAATTATGCTAAGAAGCACGAGGAGTTCTACAAGTAGATGTGATCACATAAAGAATCACGGATGTTGCTCGACCGAGTAGACTATGAAGCAGTAAGTAGCTTAATGATGCTGTTTTAGCTGATAATCACTTCAAACACAGAAACATAGAACTTTAGAGAAAAATACTAGTACTGATAGAAAGAGGGCAAAGTTAATAACACTCTAATAGCACCATTTTGATAAATAGAAATATGAAGAGACCTCCAGATTTGAACTGAGTAGCATAAAACTACACGGGCAGTCACCATTTTTGCATCTACTTGCAAATATGCCACATCTAAGACCAGGTTCCAAACACATCATATTGTCTTGTATTTCAATCTATCAGATTACATCATAGCAAATTCTCATCCTCACTGAAATTTTCCATCCAATCCAGCCTCAGCTTTAATCTCTGTCATCCATAAAAGCTCGTATTAAATTTAAACACATCTGGAAATATGAGAAGTTTACTTGGTTTTTCTATTTTTGGGGGAGTGCAGTTGTTTTATATATTTATTTAATTGATTATTTTGGGGCAGGAGGGTTGGTGTGACATACATACATGTTTCACATGATTAAGGCCCATAAAACTAAAAGAAAGCAGAACCAGAATGTAAAAGAGAAAACGACAAAAGGTCAAACAACCCCACCCAATGGAGAATGTATGCATTTAGACACTCTTCCTCTCTTATCTTTTCCTTTGTGTTTTATCAGCATACACTATCCAATTTTCCCCTTCATTTATTCAAAATAGCATGGAGGTATGAGCATTAACAATCAAGATTTGAGGCTAACACAGAGATTCTCAGAGAGTCATCCAACTAAGAAATCGGACACAACTGTAAGAAATTTGTGCATGGAAAGCGGAAACCACGACATACCCATTTGCAAAAGGCGACTCACGATGACCACGACGGTGTCCAGGTGACCTGCTGTAGCCAGGGTGAGGTGATACGCTGCATGCATTACAGCAGTAACTAGAATCCACATGATCGAGGAATGAAACAACTAATCAATGATTTGAGATTAGGAATGGTTACATACCCATTATTATACGGTGAATCACGGCGACCAACGCGATAGGGGGATGATTTGCTGTAGCCACGGCGGGGTGAGATACTTCGGCGACGTGGAGATCTTCTCCCAACAGGACTATAACTCCTGCAACAAGATGCAAGTATGGTCATACATGATAGCAAATAGGCAAAAAAGTAACCATAAGCAAAAAACCCTCACAACAGCATCTCCCCCGTGTTTCCCAAGTAGCTCATCTAGGCAGATACTCTATACATAAAACCTTAGCGCAATATCTCTTGCACTTCTATGCACCCATTATCAATTAATATCCTAAAAGTAACCAGTGACAGATATTCTAAAGTCCCCTAAACATAACACAAACAAGCGACAATATACAGACTATCATAAAGCATTACGATTTACTATATGTTAACTACATTTTTTTAGCTAAGAATAACCGAGCAATTTCATGAACACTATCAATAATAAGAAGAACAAGACCCAAATATAATGAGCCTGTTATCAATAATAAATAGATGGGAGAAAAGTGTTTCCTATGGTAACATGACATGTCTTAAAATTTCAGCAACTGCTTAAAACAGAAAGCTGATAATGCTGTTTTCATGTCACTTGCATTAGAGGATACACATTTGGGATTGTCTTAAGCTGAACAAATTATGTGATGCACATCAACCTAAACCACAAGGCCATTCTGATTTACGTACAAATTTCATTTAAGCTATGCAAGACTTCAAGCTAACCTAGTGCAAGTCAAATTAGATACAGTTCCAAATATACGCTTTAGGCAAGATGAATTATACTGAGTATCAAGTTATTTTTCTCAAAAACAAAATAAATAAACTCACCTCCTCCCATAACTTGGACTCCTGCGACGTCGAGGACTGGGGCTGCGACGTCGGCCGCCACCTAATCCCCGTGAACCAATGCGCGAGCGACACTCTCGGGCAAAATGACCAGGTTCACCACATTCATAACATTTTGAGTCATCAGCTCCACGACCACGGCCACCACGCCCTCCTCCACCTCCCTTTGAATTGTGGGAAAGCTCCACTCGCCAGCCATTCTTTCCTGTTGATTCATTATGCGAAAGGAGAAGAAGAAAAAATCAAAAGCCTGCGAAGCACAACTCAAACAAGATAAATCATTCTTTGTCGGAACTTCATACGTATGTAACTAGTCTCATATGCATCTATTTTATTTGATATTGTTGCACATTTGAGAGGCGTAAACTGTTGTCCTTGTCACTTTATTTCTAGAGATGAGAATAAAGTGGCCATGTTATAGCGTCTAATGCTATATTTTGCCTGAGTTTGAAGACTAGGGTAGATTGTGTTCCTAGGTGCGTTTCGTTCACAATTTGCGGTGATTTTCCGAAATGAATGCTGATGGTTTTTTTTTTAAAAAAAAAATGTAACCTTGTGATAGACACATAACTTCATATTTGAAGGATGTCTAAATTCCAAACGTGTGAAACAAAGTATATCCTATCATTAACCCCAAAGTAAATTCCAGCATTAGATTTCAAGTACAGGACAGTCAAACAATGATTGAGCTATGAAAAGAATGTGACAGAAATCATTGTCCCAAGATCATTTCATTCAAGTCAACAGGTAAATTTTATATGTTAACTTCTTACTTTCATTGAAGGCACAATTAACATAAACTATCCGAAAAACTTAATATATCAACACAATCTCAAAGACGTAAAAATACACACATATTTATTTTTTTTGACGTAGGAACCCGCAGCCGCTACCCCTGAGTGCGCACTGGGTAAATCTCGCTCCATTTGCAGTAGCCCGTAAACCACATAGGAAGGATAAACTGCACTAGGCAAGTCCGGTCTGACGGGTTCAATTAAGAAAGTGTTGGCAGGGGATTTGAACTCGTGACCTTCGGTCTCCGCGTTCATCTGCTCTACCAACTCAGCCACCTCCGAAAGGGTCGTAAAAATACATATATATACAGTGAAAAGGATCAAAGTTTGACAGACAATGTGACCAGATTCGGGAAAAAGGTATTTTGGTCCTGTCAAAGTGGAAAAGAATACAAGGATGCAGAGCTCGTTATCAGTGAGTTTCACAGGAAAATTTAAGAAGGAATTTCTTAAACCATATTGCCAAAAGGCTATTTAACTGCCATAAAAAGCTTTGGAAATCTAAAATAAGTACTCTCGCATCACTGGGTCTATTGTGATGTGAACAAGCATGTACAGAAGAGACAAATTCTAGTTCATACCACTGCAAATTGAACTAGTGCAATATCTGTGCACGATAAGAAACATCAAGGAACTAAACCTGTAAGTAGCTGATTCATGACATAAAAAGCAAAACGAACGTAACTCACATAACAAATCTTGTAAAAAACATGTGAAATTTTCCAAGGTGCCTTAAACATCCTTTCATTCTTACCATCCAGAGCACGAATTGCATCCAGAGCATCCCGTTTATCGTCAAACTCAATAAATGCATAACCTGGTGGCCTTCGAGCAACCCACACACTGCAGTGATTTCATAACATTGTTCAAATCATATTATAACACAATTTTGCAACCAAAGCTAAGGAAATTCCCGGATGCAATCCTATAAATAAAATAATAAATAACTGTGGGAAGAAATAAAATTGATTGAACAGTTTGTCGTGATCCAAAAAGAAAAGAAATTTACCTGCGAAGAACGCCGTAAGTGCGGAATTCGTCCTCCAAATCTCTTTCTGACACACGCGGATCCAAATTCCCCACATATACTCGAGACATTTTGTATTATCTAACCACAGTACAGCTACAAAATGAAAAAAAATGCAGAGATCAAATATTTTACCCAAATATAACAATATTTCACAACTTTGAGCCTTGAAAAGGGCTGATTTTCATTATTTTTTCAAGCATATAAATCTAACGAATAAACTTCACACACGCACATGCTGAATTTTGCAGTGACGAAGGGAAATTGAGAACCTACAGAGAGAAATGTTGATTTTGATTTTTTTGAAGCGGAATGACTTACAGTTCAAAACCCTAATAATTAGGCGGTTTTTGGACCTGACCTCTTGCGTGATTGGGCCTGTGGGCTGAATTTCTATTTCTACAA
>CAIGRQ010248537.1:0-10995 GCA_903798375.1 Fraxinus sp. D2006-0159 | reverse complement strand
AAAAAATCGAAGTATATGAAGTAAATTGAAGTAAGTTACATATTTTTTGACCGAATTGCGAGTGGCACCGGGGCTGGGGCCCTCGTGGGGGCTCGGGGGCAACGCCCCCGACGGGGATCGACCTGCCCGGTCAGGTCGCGGGGGACGAGGGGACAGTGCTGCTTGTGGGGGTTCAGAACCAACGTCCCCGACGGGGATCGACCTGCCCAGTCAGGTCGCGGGGGTCGAGGGGGGCAGTGCCTCTTGGGGGCTCAAGAGCAACGCCCCCGAAAGGAATTTTGATTTTGATGTATATATATAATTGAATATTTTCTAATATTTTTGAATTAAATTATTGATAAATGAAATTGTATTTATAGTTTGTGTAAAATATAAATAAGTAGAATTTTTGGCAAAATAAAAAAGGCGCGGACGCGGAGACACGAATTTTTTTTTTAATTTATTATATGTAGGTATCGAATGGAGCAAAAAACTTTGAAAAAAAAGAAAAAAAATTGAAGGAAAAAAAAAAACCATCAAGTGCTCCGCCCAACTTGCTCCATCTCCGTAATTTAATTTTTTTCCCCTTCTTCTCTGTTTTAGTCAACAATTGTTTAGGTATCGAATGGAGCAAAAACTTAAAAAAAAAAAAAAGGAAAAAAATTGAAGAGCCAAAAAAAAAAAGAAGAAAAACATAATTCCTCCGCAATGTGTGGAGCAAGTGCTCCGCACAGTGGAGTAATGCTCCGCAATTTTTTTTTAAAGATAAGCTACAACAAAATCATGCCAATCCCAGTCAACAGTTGCATGAATGCATCCTCTTCCGTCAACAATTATAGGAAGGATAAAATAGAGAACAAAAACGCCACAGAAATGAACAGTACACGGTGGGTTGGCTCTGTGGGAAGGATAAAATGGGAAAAATCAAAGATAAAATGGGTAAGACAAATACTTCACAAATGAACAGTAGCCTTCGGATTCACTCTATTAATATAGTAGGATACAAGTATTTATATGCATGAGAGAGAAAAAGAGCCATCGTCGAGAACTCGAAGGAAACGACACATTTGGATCTGAAACTAAGGCAGCCACAAGTTAACAAAGAGAATGGTACGGTTTGGACTTTGGATATATGGTTGTCTATGTATTGTTGAAGTAATTTTTGGGCCATTTAATTCTCACTTAGTGCTTGCTTGTATGATAAAACTTTGCTAAAATGTTATCAACTTTTGAACTGGTCAAACTGTAATTTTAACCACACATTTCATGAGACTCACAACTTTTATTAACTTTTCATCCACACATTTCATCATTTTTTAAACAAAATTTGCTAAAACTTTTATCAAAAAATTCGTCAAACAACCCCTTAATGTTAAATGGCTCCATAAATAGTATGGGTTAACTAATGGAAATTTTCAATTATATTTATAAATCTATATAGATTAATTAGTTAGTATTTTAATTTCTGGGTCGACCTGTTCAATTTCAATTCAACCGTTCGACCTTGACCATTTAACTTTACTGAGTCGAGGGGTTGGCCTTTATTGGGTCAATGGGTGGGCTGGCTTTCAAAACACTCCCAAGTGAATTTCTTTGCTCAATCTCTACTTCATTAAAGGTTAATCTTTTCTATCAATGAATCAAAAACATTAAAAATATCCAATAATAAAATTTTAAATAAATAAATTGTAGAATTATATAAAACATAGAATACAAAATTTAATTATGCTTTAATTAATTTAAATATAAATTACAATAAAACTTGGATTGAAAATAGTATTTGATTGGCTCATTAAATGTTTGAAATAATATTGTTAAAATAATAACATTTAAAAATAATAATTGTTGAATTAATTTCAAATATTCAACGTGAAATTTAACATTCCAATTTAAAAATACAAGTTCAATAATATTTTATTGAGAATTGATATTTGATTACTTTGTTACAACAAAATTAAAAATTTCTTTTCAATCATTTGCCATGTTAACTCTACTTAAAAAGAATTATTTTACCAAACATAAAACTACTTATAAGTATAGTCGTACGAGTTTAAGAAAGTACCACCAAGTGATTTAAGTTACTTATAAATAACATTTCTAAACTACGCATAAAAGGAAAGTATTAAGGAGAGTGAGATACCTTGTTTTGTGGAGAGTGATACGTGTCCTCTTTTCCTCCCAGCAATCATCCAGTTTTCAGAATTTGCAATGACTTCATAAAGTAAGTTGTCCTGTAACACGAGAAAAGAAAATAATAAACTAATGGTAAGTATGTTTTTAAGAAGATGCACTTCGACCATTTATTATTATTATTATTATTATTATGTATATTAGCAACAAAGTATCTGGCCAGATTGTCAGTGGATGAAGACAAGGAAATGATTAGAATGCCAACAGCGGTTAACATATGGCAATAGAAGAAAAGAGGTTAGCCATTACATGGTCGCGGAGGATTATTTATTACAAATGAAAAACTCCACATCGTGTAGAAGCCATGCAGCTTGGGAAGAACGACTCAATTATATAAATCCTCACATTACACTTGAGGAACTTACATCTCACAAATTGCCGCCAAGAATAAAGAAGATTTAGCTAAAATATTTTTAAAGGAAACAGAATCTTTGGTGCCTTACATGGTTTTGAGAAGCCATATTCTCCTCCAAGTCTTTTAACCTTTCAACCCTCCATTTCATGGTCATAAGCTGCCCAACTCGGAGACCACTCGAAGGGAGAGGCAGACAACCAACTGCAAGGCAAGGGTTGAGCACAGGTTGCTGTAAAACAAGAGCACTCCTGAAGGTCAAATGCTGTGAATAATCATCAGCCGCAATGGTTTCCTCAGCTACAGTGGTATGAGCTCCAAGAGTTCTACAGCCAGAAATCCCATATCTAATATTTAATATACTCTCTGGATGCAACTCCGTCGTTTCATCTGTAGAAATAAGATATCAAGACTCCGTGAAACAAAATTACCAATCATGCGGGTTCTCCATAAGATGAAGTGGAGACCTAGCACCGAAACCAAACTTTTCCTTGTAAAAAAGATAATTAAAATGATACAGAAGACATTTCAAGTGTAAATAAGACAAATATATCTGTCAAAATTCTGTTATTGAGCAAGTGTATTAACTAGTGTCACCATAGGATACAGCAAAAGCAATAAGAATTTATTTAGCCCCTGTTTGACAACCATTATTTTCAAACTCTTTTTCTAGATGCTCATTTTCAACCACACATTCACACAATAAAATATTTTGCAATTTCATACATTTTAACCACACGTTCTCTTAAAAATTGCTATTCAAAATTCTGTTTTCCCCAAATAATAGTTGGCAAACAGGGGCTTACATTATTTCTCTGAACCTTAGCAACCTGCTATACGGAAATGGAGTATTTTATTAATTGATTAGCTTTCCACCATTGTTCCATAGAAGGTACTCTAGCATATATGTAACATGTACAGTTACCATTCACATAGGAGCACATTTCCTGTTCTCCGTGCTTAAAATTAACGTCTATTAGGAAACTTTCAGCTATGTATATGCCTCATAATTCTACTGGATGACCTCTTAGTTCACATGGTAATTAGAGTGTGGCACAATAAGTAGGCTTGAGACAGATCTCTTCATTATTGGGATATTACATGTCAATACCACAATTTATATTCAGCTACTCGGGTCTACTTAGAGGAAGGTCCAAATGAGGTATTATAAAAAGACGAAGTCAGAGAGAGAGAGAGAAAGAGAGGGAGGGAGGGAGAGAGAAAGCACAAAATGGGGCATACTTTTGACTAATGTGTTCCCAAGGCATATACTAAAAAGAATCCCAGCTTTGGATTTTGGGGAAACAATGAGCGGAAAGAAGTTAGAGGTTGGTCTTCCATCACGATTTCCAGCATGCACAAAGCCATCTTGAAGATCCAGCCAAGCATCATAGATGGTTAATGAAGCTTTCACCTGTGACTGCAGTATGACCTAAACAGAACACGGAGCAATTTGAGATAAGATACATACATATTCAGTAATTCATTAAAATTTCTCAATTAGACACAAAATCCACAATGCCACAAATTTTGTGCATTCTTCTCATCTAGTGCATGATTGGCAAAGCTTATAATTGCTTACAAGTACATCAAACACTATTTTATCCACTCCATAGGACCCACAATTTTTACCTATGCCCACTTAATATCAACACATTGTATAGGACCCACAGATTATAATCTTATAAAATCTTTGCCAAACGTGCTCCTAATTACCTCCCTAGTCTCACATAAATTCTTACATCAAAGAAGAAAGAGCATGAGTTAACTGCAGGCGGTCTGCAGTAAGTACAAGGTTATTACCCAACTCATAGTCATTACATTTTACTATGATAACCTTAAAACTAAGCCGCAAAGCAACATGCTGAAAATTTCAAATTAGCTATGCAGCATTTGAGCTTCCACATGTAGCACTTAACATGATCATTAATGAAATGAATGATAACAGAAAGCCAGGATCGAATTCACGAGAGCATC
Organism: Fraxinus sp. D2006-0159; assembly: GCA_903798375.1. Classification (NCBI taxonomy): domain Eukaryota; kingdom Viridiplantae; phylum Streptophyta; class Magnoliopsida; order Lamiales; family Oleaceae; genus Fraxinus; species Fraxinus sp. D2006-0159. The sequence goes on along the minus strand of CAIGRQ010248537.1, from coordinate 6,497 downwards.
ATAGCAATGAAAAATGATCCTGAAATAAGCTGGATAGTAATTACCTGCAAAAGCATAGTACCATCATTGCATTTGTCAGCAACACGTGTGCTCACATGGAAAGGATCGGTAAAATGCACGGCTATTGTCCTGTGATATTGCCTCAATTGCTTCAGACTTGGTTCAACAAAGAAATAACTGATAATGAAGGGAAATAAAATCTAAGAAAAAGGAAACCTAGTACTTTTCAAATATCTGGTTATGAGAAACTCCGAACTCAAGTTTCAGAGCTATTGTCCTCAAGCCATCCACAACACTCTGTCTCTGGGAAACAATTGCCCCTGCAAATATGTAATAGCCATTATGGTTAAACATTTAAATGATAAGAGGATGCCCTGTCGTGCATGCACAAGCCAGTTTGAATTGAAATTGCCAAAATTTTATCCAATATTGACCTGCAGGTGTTCCTTTAGGTAGCTCATCACTAATAGCTCGCACTGGAATCCATAAAATTGAAGTTATATTGCTTGCCCAGTCGACCAACTCAACCCTACCATCAATAAGAGTCAATTGCTTGACTTCATCTGTGACTGGAGAACCATCGTTCTCCAAACTCTGTGGATTATCTAAGTTGGCTGCATTAGGCGGCTCAGTTACAAGCTTCTCAATTTCAATTCCATGTTTCTCAATCCTCAAACCAGGACCTGTATCTATGTGCAGCACAGCACCCCTAAGGGAGTAATTAATAGGTCTAACAATTATTCCAACCCACTGAGGTTCATTAATCAGCAAAGCAGATGAAACAGCAGCAGCAAGATCAACCAGGGACCTAGGTTTTGACACCTAGATAACAATATGATATAAAAAAATTAAATTGAAAAAAGAACTCAGCTAAAAGTCTGTGTAAATGCAAGAGAAAACTGAATATGTATAGCCAATAGAGGATAATTCCACCTCTCAATCAATGACTAGACATTACCAATTCAGTAAAAGAGGCTGCTTAAATTTTCTGCTAAATCACTTGCACGGTACCTTTAAGATAGGCCTTGTAGGTTTCTCGTAACTCATAAAATCATCAGTGTCTGCAGGTCCACCCTTTGAAAAACTATGAGATCTAAATCTTAATTGACCAATCTGTCCAGTGAGAACCCCCAACACGTACAAACCAGGTTTTTGTGGAGGTAAGGGAAGGGTTATTGTATTCCTGCCAGGCTTTAGTATGGTAGCGTCCAAGCTCTTTATTTGCTGAATAAATTTTGAGAATGAGTTATCGATGAAATGATGGACTTCGATAAACACACCACTAAACAAATTTGATGTCACGTGGACAAAGTACCTTAGAACCTTCATCGGTATTATTAGTGGCTGTCAGAGTAAGGCTAAGTGACTCAAGAGTTATGTCATCTGGAAATCCACTCCACACAGTAACAGACAGGGAGCCAGGATCCCCATCACAGAGCTCCAGTGGATGCCCTTGATTTCCTGAAAATGTAATTAAGGAAGACACATCTAAGGGCACAGGACGCTCCATTTCACTGTGCGCAAGATGGATAACTTCAGACTGAAATGCCTGTCGTTCCTTGGTCAAGAACAATCCTTTATCAAGCGAGAGCAATTTCACACAAGAAGATAGGTAGCCAGCTTGATCTTTCAGTATCTTTTGACACTGTGCTAAATTTGGAAGGACTTCAGCCAGTAAGTTCTCCCATCCTTCACCCGCATAAAGAGCACAAACCTTCTCGTACAATTTTGCAGCGAGATCAAAATTTTCGTGCTTAAGGTAGACAGCTGCAATTTCACCATCAAGGACAACTCCATGTCTCTTCCACCAAGAACGGTGATAATTATTTGCAGCACCTTTTGACAGATCTAAATATTTTTGCTGGCACATAGACAAATGCAAATCATGTGAAAAGTGAGAATGAAAAAGATGAAACATGATTCAAGAAGTGAACACAGAAAGGTCATGACTGTATAGGAACTTTATAAATGTTTTGGTAAGGGGGGAATGAGTTTTAACAACAGTCAGAACAGATTGCATGTTAACATATTATCACAGCTATTTTTCAACCAGCTCTTATTTTTGACCTAGAAAGTCTGCTGCATAATTGCAGCAATATATTAAAATCTCTAAGACAATATGAACAATTACATGTAATATAAGCAACACATGCTAAATGTTAATGCATGTACTTCAGCAGAAATAGTCCTTTAAGCTAAATACCTCAAATTCTTCCACAGAAGATAATGATTTCCACAGGTTGACATCAGAAATTGTATTCCGCAAAGCATGCTCAGAAACAACATAAATCTCCGCAAGTCTCATAGGCCGATCAATTGAGCCGTCAAAATTTCCTGGCGAAGAGTACGTTCGAGACATGGACGTGGCATTTCCTTTAGGCACTGGAGACATTTGCACTGAGCTGTCAATGAATCACAATTATATAAGAGCTCAAATTCTAAACAATCCAAAAACGATAAACAAAGGATCTAGTTCAGAAAATAGAAAGAACAAAGAAAAGGAGAGACATGAACACTTTACCAACATACCCACCCAGTGGCACAAGTTAACAATTTTGGACCCCCAAGATAAGGGCAGTACAAAAATATGCACAATGACCTTTGGCTATTACTAAAGTTGCAACTTACCTCCTAATATGAAATATCAAAACAAATTTTGATCCAATTTGAAAGTTATTTTTGCTAAAAGCAACTCCTCAACTATCTTTTTTTTGAAGTAAAATTTGGATAAGTTATTCTTCTACAAAAAAATAAAATGATTTTAAAAATATATATGTGAATAAACTCTTAATTTCTCAATCCCTATAAACTACAAAGCCAAAAATAAAATAAAATTGGGAGCGTTCTTTGCCAACTCTGCCACCTCTAGGGAAAGATTGCAATTAACTCAAAAACAAGGAAGCATGGAAAAACAAGAATAATCATCCCCCCAACTCTCTCTCTAATGGCCCAGCTGGACCAAAATTTATGTAGAAGAAAAACAAAAAGATTCAAGTTTTGTAGAACTAAACCCACCTCACCCATACACGCTACACCCACACATACACAACAACAAAAAATCAAGATTGGTTGCCACAAATACCCTTATGCAACCTTTGAAACTCCCCATCTTCATCATCAATTTCACTATCCAATGATGCGTCAAATAGATGTTTTAAATATGGTTATGCTTTCCCTTTTCTTTCCCAACCACATAAATAAATAAGGGAATTGAGCAAAACCAGATATTGACACATTTGATTCAGTCCTTAAGTTTATTACCCATCAATAGCATTCGGACAAATGCTGCTCAATTGAAGCTCCACAGTCCACTCCATTGCTCCAGCCTCAACTCCAGCCCAAGAACTCACAGCTCCACTAAGGATGTCAATAAAACCCGCTCAACCCGATACCCGTGGGCCTGCCCCGAATGGGCGGGGATTACCCGCCTAATCAGTTACACGGGATCGGGATAGGGCAAGGGTCATTACCCCGAAGTGGGTACGGGAAACATAGTCCCTGCCCCGTTTGAAATTAATTTCAAATTTAAGTTTTTTATCGAACACAAATAATAAATTTATTATCATTTTTAAAGAGAATATAAGTTTTTTTTAACAAATTAGTAAAAAAGTAATAATATTTACTAACAAAAGATATAAAAAAATAAAATCAAAAATTAAAATAAATAAAAAATAAAAAGAAAAAATAAATGGGGCAAGGGATTTGCCTCGATCCCGCTCCGTCCCGCTTTAACGGGGTATGAGTATGGAGTAAGGTAATAAAAATACCTGACGGGACGGAGGTGAAATTGGCCGACCAGACCCATACCCGCCCCTTTGCCATCCCTAAGCTCCACCGCCACTGGACCACCACCAGCGTTAAAAACTCACAGCAGCCCAAGCGGCCAAGCCCCAAAATAATTTCGCCCTCGTCCCTCGTCGCGTCGTCTCCAAGACTCTAACTCTCCCTACTCCCTTCTCTCAACTGGACCCAAAGCAAATGAGATATTGGATTTGGTATTTTGGTTGATTAGTTTTGTTGTGGCTATTGGGTTGGGCTCATTAATTTGGCCTTTTTTTTAAAGAAGGCCCAATAATATCCAGGCTGCTTCTACTTCCAGGCTCCAGGTCGGTCCAGACAGCAAACTCATCCTTCTTCTTCGTCCTTCTTCAATCCAGCTCTCGACGGGCGACGGACCGTCTGAAACTTCCGACAGACCCAGCACTGGCTGCCATGGGGGCTGGCCAGTTGCTGGGTTCGCCCCTGGACACAATAAGGAAATCTTCGGATATTTTTGGAAATAGGGTTCAATAAGTGCTTTGGCCAATGCATTTTTTTTCTCTAAAAGTAATAATTAGAATAAAGATATTGTGCTGATAATGTTTTGTAAAATTAGAAAAACAATAGAGAAATATAAGAGATTCAAGTAATTGTATGTAATGGCAAATGAGAGTTATAATCTGAATAGAATACATTCTTTTATAGTTTTTAAGACTTTATCTGATGAAACTATATATTCATAAAAAAGTATACCATAATTTAGCAACAATACAATTTTGATGTTGCTTGAACGAATTGTATGCCAAAGAATCATAAAATTAAACCACCCAAGTTTGTGGATGTAATCAAATATTGAAATGTCGAGGCTTGAATACAATGATAAGACTTCACACGTGAACACATCGTACCACTCCAATGAAGCAAATATCATATATGGAAATCTTTTTCCAATGACACGCACAAGAAAATATTTCTTCTCATTCAATTCTTTGAAGGAAAGTATTTTTTTAGAACACACTTCAAAATTTCTGGACAAACTGGTTTTGCCCCTTTTTGAAGAACAAGAATACAGAGGAGTATAGCGATTTTTACCTTATATATGTAGAAATCAATCAATAATTGACTCTATTAAAAAGCTAAAAAATAAATTCTAACTTTGTAGACGACATATAACTCTAATTTTATTTAGATTTGCGAGGAATAAAATTAATGCAGCAAAGGACACGAAAGGGGAAACATCGCGAAATAACCCAACTTTTGCAATTGATACAACGGCACCAACCTTCAAAGCTTGACCTATACCCCTATTCACGTCACATAATACAATCTTTTTAAGTTGCTATTGAAGCAGTATAAGTTTCATGACCAATTTTGTTATTGGCAGAATGTTCATGAAAAATAAATCACAACATCGAGCTCCAATTAATATTCAGTAAAAACAAAGTAGCGGCGGAGCTAGAATTTTAGGTTTAGGCAGCCTGTAATGTGTTAAATAAAATTAAGTATTTTGTTCATAAATTTTGGAAAGAAAATACAAGTAATCAAGTTTTAATTAACTGTATATAAAAATAAATAGTATTTCATCAAAAATGCATACAAAAAAAGAAAGTGCAAATTACCCAATTCCCTACTGTTTGAGATCTATTTTCCAAAATCAGATTTCAAATTTTTAGTTTCAAAAATCAGATATTTTTGAATAGATACAGATTACAATTATATAATTAAATATTAATTATAAAATTTTCATCCCAATAATTTCATCTAAAAACAAACCCTAAATTCATTTCTCTCTCTCTCTACNCATTCCCTACTTTTCGAGATCCATTTTCCAAAATCAGATTTCAAGTTTTTAGTTTCAAAAATCAGATATTTTTGAATAGATACAGATTACAATTATATAATTAAATATTAATTATAAACTTTTCATCCCAACAATTTCATCTCAAAACAAACCCTAAATTCATTTCTCTCTCTCTCTACCGTCACCTATTACTCTCCTCATTTTGTCTCACTTCTATCTTCCTCCCCCAATCTCTCTCTCTCTCCCCAAAATAGTAGTGTCATCGGAGGAAGGCAGCCACTGGCATACTGCGATAGCACCTCGCGCCGGCACTGCCCACATTACCTCGCACCTTGCACGATGTTGGTCGCGGCTCACGTCCATCTCATCTCAGTAGAACCGTTGTGGAGGTCCGGCGATTAGATCTGTAGATCACGAAACAGGGTTTGGCGATGAGAAATTTGGTCAAAATTGATGGTGATTTGGGTTTCATCCTCATAGATCCGGAAGTGAAGAAGTTGATAGAGGAATTCTAATTTGCTTTGGTGCTATAATTTATGACTACGCAGGTTGTCCATCATCATAACTTGGGGATTTAGTGAGGTTCCAATTGTGAGTTCCATGGATTCGACGCGTTGGCGGCGTTGGTGGATCTGGTGGGTTGTGATGCGGTGGTGAGGTTTGAGGTGGTGGATCTGGTGGGTTGTGATGCGGCGGTGAGTTTTGATGTGGTAGATCTTGTGGGTTGTGATGTAGTGGTGGGTTGCAGTGGTGGGAGATGGTGGTGGTGGTTTTGGCTGCGGGAGTTTCGACGGGTATTTTTCGATTCATTTTTGTTGGTGGTGGTTGCGTTATGGTAGCGAATCTGGGCGGTTTTTGGTTTACCGTCGATTGGTAAGGCTCTGTTGGTGACGATGAGTTTGGATCCAATGGTGGCGGAGGTTATGTTGGATGTGAT
>CAIGRQ010248532.1:0-11576 GCA_903798375.1 Fraxinus sp. D2006-0159 | reverse complement strand
GAACCTTACCCGATGGAGATTGTTTTGTCGCTTCACGGTGCCTGTGCCACTGAGAACAAATGAGAGAGAAAGAGTGAGAAGTCAGAAGATTTGAGAGGAAGAATGAATTAAAAGATATACTAGGAATTTGTTTGTTTTTCCAACAAGTATATGGAGAAGACATTTATAAAATATCAACTGCAATTGATGGTTGAACCAATTAGTCAACAAACTCCCTCTTTAAAATTGGCGGGAAAGAGTCAGTAATCAATAATTGCAACTTGTGAGGTGCAAATTTTTTTTCTTTTGTCCGCACATGAAACAGTAAACTAAGAGTGAAAAACTCAACTGAATAGTATTTCTCAAACTCCATCTTTTAAGAGAGAGTAGATATATATTAAATGTCAAGTGACGTGTCAAAGAAATCTCAAGCAACATGATTCATAAGTACTACGAACAGTGCATTTTGTCTCACTTTTCATGTGCTCCTAATGCGTCTGTATTACTTGATATTGTCTCACTGAAGAAATTAATAGTGGTTCTTGTTCCTATGAATGGACTATGGAGGACCTTTCCTTATTTTGAAAATGGTACCATCTGGTGAAGGTATTTTAGAACACAGTTTTTGAAGATGTTTCGTAGCACAAGTCAAATCGAAAATAATATATTAACCTACGTTGAATAAGCACGACAATTCCTCCTTGTCTCTTGTGTTTGCACAAGAAATTGATTAAGACTTGATAATTGGAAATTAGAGGGTTTAGATAATTGGATTACTTGTCCCTAACATATATAGTGAAGAATATTTTATCACTAATGCCAAGTAACAAAATATTATTTTCACATTTTAGATTAATCGGAGGAATCATTATGCCCTTAGGACATGTTTGAGCCTCGTTATCTATTTGAAAACTCAGTTTTATCCAAACTCATTTTTACCCAACATTCTTTTAATAAAATATTTTGCTGGTAAACCCAATTTTTTTTCTATTTTTTAATCACACATTTTTTTTCAAAAAGTCATTATTATTAAACGCATTTTCAACAAAAATGGGGGTTCAAACATGACAATTAACGGATAATTCCTAATAGAGGATTCGAGTAAAGGCTTGAGGTTAAAACTTTTCATAAGAATGGTAGTCTATAACGTTATGATATCCTAAGCTAGTTGATGTCCTAATATCTTTGTGTAAGTTAGCTGACATTTAATATTCTTGTAGAGATGAGTTCAATATATTAAGAACTCGTTTGTTAGAGATTAAAATCGGATTAAAATTGAAAAATTACTCGTTATTGTTGACTTTTATTAGACGAGTGGAACCAAAAACTGCTATATTTTCAATTTTAATTGGATTTTAATCGGTACCAAATGAGCTCTAAATTTCATTAGCTTTGCATCGGGTTTTAGCTAGGTATTTATACATGAAGATGTGTAAATGATATTCAGAGAGGAACGATCATGACAGTGTAAAAGTCATTGTTAGTGTTACTTTATAAATTGTTCGAACTTTGCTACCTATACAAAAAATCTAGGATAAAACTAGTTGTACCTAATAACTTACCAATTTTTGACATAATTGACACATGATTTTCCTCTATTGGTGGGGTGCTTGGGCCCACAGGCGCCCCACCAATAGGGAGAGACCATGTGTCAATTATGTCAAAAATTTGATAAGTTATTAGGTATATAAAGCATCTCCCAAAAATCTATACAAGTTCACAGGCGCCCCACCAATAGGGAAAGGCCATATGTCAATTATGTCAAAATTTGATAAGTTATTAGGTATATAAAGCATCTCCCAAAAATCTATACAAGTTCAAATCCATGCACACTCATTCATCTATCACTCAATTGTACAGATTTTCTTGTATGAATACAGTTTTGAACAATCTTGCTAGTTTCCTTTCCCCTACCCTACCTTTTAGGGGTGCTTTTGGCTAATTTGCATTATACTACACGGCTTTGAAATACCAGAATTACAGAACATAAAATTGACCAGAAATTGGGGACCAGACCACAGTGCTTTTTGACTATTCACACTTGAATTTAGATTTTCTCCACAGTAATTACGTAATTCTGACATCATAAATCACGTCATATTTTGTGACCGACACATACCACGTGGATATTTTGTCAATGCTCAAGAAATGGTCCAAATAGAAAAGAATCATGTTACATGTAGATATTTTTTATATTGTGTCAACTGTCACGTAAAAACACGTTATAGGATAATTTTAAAAAATTAAATATTTTTTTCATCAATCAAATCATACCAATTTGGATGATATCAAAAGTGATGTACTCTTTATATTGGGTAAAACCACTTTGACGGAAAAATGTTGACGATTATTTGATATAATAAGTGTTGACAGTATATGATTAGATGAAAAAATAGACTGTATTTTAAATAGTTCAATGATAAAATGACATGTATGTCAAGAACTATATCAACTCATTATATTATTGTAGCATAATTTTTTTTTTTTATTATTATTACTATCTCATGTATCAAATCATTATTCGTCATGTATATTTTAACATTATTCTTTTTTAAATTCATAAAGTCATTCAACACAATCAAACCATCTTAAAGCTCTAGGAAGTAGGCTTAGAGGGGAGACGGAGTTACAGGACTAGATCAATTGACTCATAGATGAAATAAGGTAGAAATTAAGTAATGATGATAAAATAAATTAATTAATTAATTACAATCTTTTAGTGTGCAACTTTAGTCTTTCCAATATAAGTTTATAGTCATTCCAACTAAGGGTGTGTATGGGTATGGGTATGGGTATGGGTATGGGTCGGGTCGATTTTTACCTCAAACCAAACTCAACCCAACATGATCGATTTGAACATAATTTAACATAACCCAATCTGTATAAAGATTGAAACCCAACCCAATCAAGTATCGGTCAGGTTGGGTTGAGTTATTCGGTTTAGGATAACTTGTCAAAAAAAATTAAAGTAGACGGGTTGGGTTGGACGGATTTATAATTAACTCATGACTTATATAATATTAGGTGTCTAAAGTCGTAATGACCAAAAAATCTGAATTATTTTGGCACTTCATGCTCGGAAATTTTACGTGAACAAATTGATATTAAATTATATGAAGTCAATAAATATTTTTGGCAATTAAATTTTTTTGTGTTGAATGTGTATTCGTCCAAACAATATCATAACACTTGTAAAATTCATAAATATAGTCGGGTTGAGTTGGACGGAGTTTATTCGATTTTTATGAGTTAACTCATAACCCGACTACACAACCAACACACTCAACCCGTGTAAAAACAACAAAAAATAACCCAAACCGATCGAATTGATTCGATTTTGATAGGTTTGACCGAATTTTGTCACCCCTAATTCCAACTTCATGCTAAGTTAAGAGAGACTTGCACCTCTTGGAAAAATCAATTCCAATCAAGACAAAAGTAAATGGGTTGTGCTATACATTATGGTACACATACCCAGGGCATTTTCCAAAGTAAATAGTGCTTAGTTGACTCGTACACGGTATGTGATTCACGGTCAGGATAAATCGATCAAGTCGTGCGTTCATCAGACCTTCAAAATTGGCAGTACGAAAAACACCACCAGAGACCAAAATTAGAAAAATTTAAAGGTTCAAACTTTGGATTATAAATTTAAGAAAATTCCAGGCAAGAGTGGCGGGGGTAAGTTTTAATTGATTTTCCAGTATTTCTAGAAGATGGGCTTTTCTTAGAATGTACTTTTTCTTGTAGTTGTGGAATTTTGATCAGTGAATATTATTTATTTATTTTGCCCTTTTTCCTCTGGAATTCGTTCAGTTCAATCTCACAAGTCACAGCAAGTGTATCTGGTAAATATTTTGATCTTTTTTATTTAAGGACGTTTTGGATGCTTGTTTGTTATTTACAGGGTAACTCTCCTTTGGACCTTTGATTTATTTTTTGTTTGATTGTTGCTTTTGCACCAAACCAACCTTACAATCTGCAATTTTTTAATCTAAAAATGATGTAATAAAAGGGTATATACTTTAGTTTACTTTGTTATCGTCAAAGCTCAAAATCCATAATTTTTTTCCATTTTTCAGAAGTTCATTTACATCTGTTCATCTATTGAATTTTGCAGATTATTGATCCAGGGTCTCAAAGGTAATTTTGCTTATTTTTGTTGCTTATGATTGTATTTTCTTTAGATTAAATGTTTGTAGGAATAATCTGTCTCTCTGAACATAGAAATTGTGTTAAATCTTAATCTTCTGTTGTTCATATGTTGCTTTGGGAGAAGCTGATTGCCTGTTTCTCTGCGGTGTTACGTGTACGGCTTATAATTGGCTCTGTTATGCCGAAATGGAAGTCGAAATATTCTAAATTTAAACAGAATTATGACGTGCTATGATATTATTGTGATTATCAGAACTGGAAAGTTAACTCAGATTTTTTGAATCCCTCTTAAGCACGGAGATTCAGATAATTGGTTGAGGATTTTAGTATAGCATGTATGTTGCTTAGTTCATAGTTCCGGCCGTGATCCTCGGAAATATATGGTGGAGAACCCCTTCCCCCCACCCTGTTGTTGGACTTTGGGGAACGTAATTATATTGAACACTTTTTCTCTCAATTGCAGATCGACCTAATTTTTAAATTTGAGAACCTGTAGTTGTAGGAGTCGAAAAGTTGGGGTGTTACCATTTTTTATGCAGAAACCTGTTTTACTAGTATTCATATTTAAATGCAACCTCCTGGCCACAATATAATTACTACTTGAGCCAGGGTTTCAGATCAACAAGTAGAGACTGATTAATACATGCATAGGGAATAAAATGTTTTGTTAAATCACACGTGTGTTCTAATTTTTAGTTTGTTTTACTTCAATTTTGATTCTTCTTTCTGATGACCACAGGAATTCAACTACGCCTGCTATATATTGCATATCTTGGTTTATTGCTGTTCAGAAGTGTAAGAGTCGATATCTGATCCGAGACGGGATAAATCTTTGAATGATGCAATAACCTTCTTTTCCCTTACAATTAAAAGTGAATCATGTCTTTAGTCAGATCTGCTGCTTTGTTTGGAAATCATGAACTTCATTCACTGAGGGAAGGCGACGATTCCTCCGGCTTATCAACATCCATATTTAACTCGGACAATCATGGGATAGTTTATACCTCTGAATCTTGCTTCACTGAGAGTTATGATCCGAAGTATTTCCTCAACTCACCATCAGAAGAACTTGTACACACATCTGACTCCGATGTCCTGAGAAATGCATTTCACCAGTCACATGCCTCCTCTTTTGTGGCATCATATGATTTTGATTTCGAATCAGAATATTTAAATGGTCGAAGTCCGGAAGCTGTAGACTATGATGAAGATAAGATGAGGTTGAAACTTCAAGAACTTGAGACGGTGCTTCTTAATGATAGTGCTGCCAACGGTGATGCTGCTGCTGCTTTTGGTACTGATCATAGTATGGAAATAGATGGTGAATGGTCCGACCAGACCCTTAATGGATTGCTTCATGAATCGCCTAAGGAATCTTCATCATCAGATTCGAATCTTACTAGCATAAGCAGCAGTAAGGAAATATCAATTACCAATTTGCAATTTCCAAAGCGCTTGCTTTTTGAATGTGCTGCTGCCATCCGAGCTGGGAACTTTGAGGAAGCGTCATCGATGATCAATGATCTCAGGCAGAAGGTCTCTATCCAGGGAGATCCGTCTGAAAGGATCGCAGCCTATATGGTAGAAGCATTGACTGCCCGGATGGCTACCTCTGGGAAGGGTCTTTATAAAGCTCTAAAATGCAAAGAACCCCCATCTTCTCTTCAACTTTCTGCAATGCAAGTCCTCTTTGAGGTTTGCCCGTGCTTCAGATTTGGATTCACGGCAGCAAATGGTGCCATTTTAGAGGCATTTAAAGATGAAAAGAGAGTGCATATCATAGATTTTGACATTAACCAAGGAAGTCAGTATTACACGCTGCTGCAAACAATGGCAAAAATTCCTGGTAGTCGACCACATGTGAGACTAACCGGAGTGGATGACCCTGAATCAGTTCAACGTTCTGTGGGAGGCCTGAAAGTCATTGGTCAACGGCTCGAGCAACTTGCTGAAGATCTTCAGCTTTCATTTGAGTTTCAAGCTGTGGCTGCACAAACTGCTTTAGTTTATCCATCAATGCTTGACTGCCAACCCGGAGAAGCTCTCATCGTGAACTTTGCATTCCAGCTCCACCACATGCCGGATGAGAGTGTATCGACAGTAAACCTACGGGATCAGCTTCTCCGTATGGTCAAAGGCTTGAACCCAAAACTAGTTACTGTTGTTGAACAAGATGTGAATACGAATACAGCCCCGTTTTTACCAAGATTTGCTGAAGCCTACAATTACTACTCTGCTGTGTTTGAATCTCTTGATGCAACTCTCCCACGTAGTAGTCAGGACCGAATGAACGTAGAGAAACATTGTCTGGCACGTGACATCGTTAACATTGTTGCATGTGAGGGGGAGGAAAGGATAGAGCGGTATGAGGTTGCTGGAAAATGGAGGGCAAGGATGAGTATGGCTGGTTTCACTTCTTGCCCAATTAGTCAAAATGTGAGCAATGAAATTCGGAAGGTCATAAAGGAGTATTCAGACCGATTCAAGGTGAAAGAGGAGACGGGGGCACTCCACTTTGGATGGGAAGACAAAATCTTGATAGTTACTTCTGCATGGAGGTAAAATACTCACAATTTGGTTGAACGAAGAAAGAGACTTGGTGCAGTAGCTTGTTTTTGTGTCGTATGTGACTTTTAACTCCCTTTTTCGGGTAGTTAGATGCATAACGGACGGGTAATGTATGATCAAATTTGAAAGTCGAACTTTTGTGCAATTGTAGGCTGTCTAACTACTTAGATATGTAACAGTAAACATCTATGCACAACTTTTTAAACGGATAAGTAGCTTATATTTGCTTATTTCTTCTCTACTCTCGGTTTGAGATTTGCTTGAAGATCTACCATTAGTTATCTGTTATATTTTCATTCTCAATTATTTGGCAAGAGCTTAATAATGTGGGAAATGCTAGAATATTGACAATCGTCATCGCCTCTGGCATTGTGTTATGTACTTGCCTGGTATCGTTAAGCCAACAATGGTTTGCATACCGATTCATCATTCATCCATTCTAAGCTTTATCCTGTCCAACAATGGAACAGATGTAGCATCTAATTCTCATCAGTTACCCAGAAATACCACAACACAAGAAGCACCTGATAATGTATGGTTTGTTCTCAACTATACAATGTCGACTGTAGAAAAGTCTAAAAAACACAGTGAAAGATGGCAATGGTACTCAAAACAAGGGTAAAATAATTCAAGCCCAAATCATGAAAAGTTGGTATACTACTATACTTGCTTCCAGGCAAATCAAAACTTTTATATACACTCGCATATAGGGCGTTGAAGACCTGAGTAAGCAGATATACGGTTAATTCCAAAAGCCAGCTAACCTTGGATCAACTGCTAGCATGGATAAGCAGTTGTCACAAAACCAGATGAATTCGTGTTAGGATGAAATTTAGGAACCTTAAGATGATGTAACACTTCAATTATGAAACACGTTGCCTTGTGCCTTCCTTTTTCCTCTACTTAGTACAACAGGGAAGATAGTCCTGAAAGCATTTATCCTTCTATCGTCATGTATTCCACCCCATCTTCTTAAAGGGTGCTCCTTGATTTCCTTCGTATGTTTTACCACGATACCAGCAAAACATAAAATTTATCAAGGGGATGGCTTCCAATCAAATTGAAGGTCATTGAAACCATCGGCTGCTCCAAGTCCACCAAGCAGCTGATTCCCCAGGTCCTGCTGCTGCTGATTCATGCTCTGCTCTTGGGCCACTGTCATGCCTGCTCTTATATTCAAAGAGTTATTCCCTAGTGTTGCACGAACCCCATTCACCATACCAGATTGCCCGAGCCCATTGCCCATGGTTCCAAAGCCTACACCACCAATACTTGGGTTACCATTGGCCACTCTGTTTCCTACAACACCATTCCTACCACTCAAACCGATATTATTGCTGGATGATGTCAGTACATTGACATTTTTCGCATCATTACTCATCTTTCCCATGTTCATTATGCTGCCTCCACCAAGCTGGGAAGACATCATTTCTTGTAAGATTTTTTGAACAGAGCTTTGTGAGTCATTAGCATCTGCAACCCCAGGAAGAGACGGCTGCTGCATTGAAATATTTGGTGAATTCGAATTGTGTGCTCCCGGTAAGCCACAACGTGAAGTTTGTTGCAGTGGATTATTGGATGAAAGCGGCATTGGTGATTGAAAGGGAATACTGGCTTGAGGTTGTGGCGTGGTATTGGAAGAACCAGGGGATGGCATCTGCATATTATTGCTTCCATAAGGACTGTTTGCATTAGACATCATATTTTGCTGTCTAAAGTTCATTGAGTTTTGGTGAACAAGCCCAACCTTGGTACCAGCAGAGGAAGTTACAGGGACTGAGTTCAGACTATTACTGACACTCGGCAGGCCTCCATTGGTATAAGCAAGCTGCTGCTGCACGGCCCGGACAGAAACATCATCATTCGAGTTTTGAACCATTATTTGTTGTTGCTGCTGTAGCTGACCCTCCAGTTGTTGAGGTTCACCCTGAAAATCAGGCAGAGGATTCAGCCGAGGATACTTCGCCAAGCTCTCTGGGAAGAAAAAATAACCATGCTCAGTAAACAGTATGCGCATAAACAATTTTTGACACTTGGAACGGTGCAAATTGGACAGTAACCCTCAAGCCGGAGTAATTAATTACGCAGATGAATCATATTTTACAGAATTGGTTGATCTAATACATTTTGTAGACTTGGGATGCTCTCCATCCTTGATAGGTATTCCTAACCAAGAAAGTGACAGCATACAATCTACCTTTTTTTTCTCAAATTTTCAATAAAAAAATTAAAGAAGTCTTTCTATCAGAGCCCAAGGTTTCTTTCTTTTCCTTTCTGGCAAAGTTTGCACCTCGAGAAGAGATGCTAACATGGAGCTTTAAGTTGCCTGTCTTATGATAGATAGTCGTTGTGACAAACTCAAATTTTATAGGTAATGTTCTTTAGTATGCACCCTTCCTGGTCACCTCTAGCATTTATTATGGCTTGTTAACATTCACTACTACACCAAATCCACATTGCTTGAAGAGCCTTGTGGTCTGGAAAAAGTTAAATAAAACAAGGATCTAGAAAGAAACAAAATGAACATTGTGAGATCGATATTGCAATGTTGTGTTAATGATGACACAATCAACAAATTGACTGCATCAGTTCAGCAAGGAAGTAATTAAAGTATGATGCTACTTCAAAATTACCTATAGGAGCAACAAGAGGAACGGACGATGAACACAAAAGAGAAGACTACAAATGAGAACAATTTCTGAAAAATGCTCAATTTCTTATTCTGCAACCTACAGAAGCTCCACTTAACATCAACATACAGCATACATTGAAAGGAACAAACAAATATGTGTCAACAATTCCCCATGACACACTATCCACATCCTAACTGCCTCATAAAGTATTTCCAAAATTCTCAATACACAATTTTGGTGTGTAGCAAAATCCTGTTCCTCCATCTAGCTCTATCGAGGATCATTTCCTTTATCAAAGAATCTTATAGTATCTAATCCTTTGCTCTCAGTTATCAAAAGTCACTATCTTTGGATATTTTCTCTTTGTTTATCTGCTATAAATAATATTGTACCTTTTCATGTATATCATCGGTCCTTGTTCTATATTCTTTAACTTAGTATCTACATCAACATCGTCATCATAGCTACATACGTTTACTCAGATGACACGAAACACAGCACAAACTTACTGCAGCACCCTGTATTTTCCTTTCACTATATATAGGTAGTCTCTAGCTACATTACATACAAGTAAATTTTGGAACTCCGTAGTACACTCTTCTTCCACTTTATCTTCAAACTCTCCCTTTCTATGATATATAAAGGGAACAGGTAGAAAGAAACAACAGAGAAGAATCAAGCTTACCCATAGGACCAGCGCGAGATTCACTGCTGTAGTCGATCAAATCTTTCATGCTATTTACCACTTCCGATATCTGCAAAGTTATCAAGCAAACAATCATCTAGAAGTGCTACTAAATAAGCATATAGCTAGACCTAAGCAATTATATACAAGATTAGCATCATTATAAACTAGTACAAAGAAGACAACTACAAAGCGGCTTTTTTCTAATAATTTCTACTTCGACTTTGACCATGATGGAAATTCTCTCATTCCAGATTAAAGTTCAGTCAAAAAGTAGTTTAATTCCATCTAGTTCTATTTTTCTAATAAATTCCTTTTTCCATCTTATATATCAGATGCGGAATGTAAGTTAAAATTTTAAAAAAAATTTAAATATTTCTTCCAGGAACACAAAATTAGAATAAAAAAGATAAAACCATCACATTCAACAACTTTCCCTCTCTGGAGAACCTATGAAGCACCGACAGGCACGTTGTCGTGTCTGACACGACACGAACGGTCTGATTCTTTGGAAAAGTGCCTGAGCAAGGGGAAGTTAGGAATTAGATGGCAATTTATTGCTTAAAATTGTAAAATGTCTTGAAAAGGTCAATTGGTTTATTGGCTCATTGTTTTATTCATTAGCTAAAAGGGTAAATTGCTTTATTCATGAGTCAGTTTCTTTAATTATGGATGGATTGCATTTAATAGGTAACACCGTGTGTGATCTTTTTAAAAACAAAAAGACTGGTTTGGCAAGTAAAAAAAAAAAGCGTTTCCTCTTCTAGGTTTTAGAACCCCTCTTCCGCAGCCAAAGCCATTCCTCCTGGGTGAGTGATGAAATAGCCCATTCCTTGCACCAGCGAGGGAATGGCCCCTCTCTGCCACCGGTAACAAAGCAGGTAGTTTTCCATTTTATTTTATTTTTTTTCAATTAATTTTAGCTCAGCATGAGCTGTGAATTTCCAGTAGTACAAAATCAGGCAATAAATATTGACCCACCACTTGGCATGTCCAACATGTGTTGGTGTCTAATATGTGTTGGACACTGACTAGCCGGCTCCGGGAATGTATTGGCGCTTCTTAATGGAGAATCAAATTCTGCTTATGATATCAAAAGTGGCCTAAATTATATACACTATTTCCACATGATTCTACCAAAAGAGGTGAGAAAAATGGTTAAACTAGTGATTGCAGTATTTGAAAGGTAGAATTCACTTTTAAAATATATAACGTCCACTCTACCTGTAGGCATCGCACGTATCTCTTTGTATAACCCACATCATTTACCAACGGAACTTCCAAGGTTTTGGCCAACTGACGAGCTGAAGAAACAAACCTGGAAATAAAATCACAGGTTAATGATCACAAAACATTTCATCGACCTGTCAACCAGGAGAATGCAAGCTGCTCAATTCTCTAGTAGACTATTAAATTTAAAATAATAAAAAATATGTTCAACTCAAATACTCTTTAGGGGGCACATAGTTCCCTACACAAGCATAAAACCTTTCTATACAGCTCCAAGAGAGGAACAATTGCATATCAAAATTTATGTCCTTCACATTGCCATGGAA
>CAIGRQ010248519.1:0-33924 GCA_903798375.1 Fraxinus sp. D2006-0159 | reverse complement strand
ATAAAATTATAATTTATGATCGAAAAATAATACGTGACTAATTAAATTGTGAATTTGTGACCATATTATGTAAATCTGTGACAATCACCGGAACGGTCACCGGAGCAATCATCAGAATCGGAGTGGTCGTCAGAGCATTAGTGGTGGTGGAGATGGAGTGGGTTTATGTATATGTATGTATAGGTCAAAAATCTGATTTTTGAAATGTGAAAGTTGTTTTCTTATTTTTGAAATGGTGTAAACATAAAGTGGGATTTATGAATTTTTTCCATTTAGAAATTGGATTGAGCTGAGCTAGTGAGGCATGGACTTGGCTTGGAAGTTGGAGTATTGATTACTAAATTAGTTAATTTATTTAAAAAATAATAAAATAATTTAATTAATTCAATGTAAAAAATCAAAAAAATTATTTAGATTTGGTTCTTCGGTTCTTGGTCTAGAATCGAAAATCGAACCAAATTCATCGGTTCTCGATTCAAATACTCCTTCAAGTATTTAACTTATGAAGAACCGTTCGGTTCGGTTCGGTTCGATCCAGTTCGGTCTGATTCGGTTCGAGAGTTTTGTCCAGCCCTACCAAATATGCCACATATTTCGCACTTGTGTACACATTGTACACGTAAGTTGCAACTATAAATTTTGGTCCTATTTGGAAAGTGACTTTAGACACAACTATATGATTTAGTCTAATTGATTGTGATTAAAATTAGATTTTTAGTAGATTTTGATAAAAGTTGAAGAAATGTATGATTGAAAAATTGTAAATCTTGTAAAATGTATAGTAAAATAATTGGTGACATTGATTAAAATTTAGATTTTAATCTGAACCCGACAATGGCTTAATTAAGAGACGGTAATAAAATTGAATTGCACTTATGTAGGTATGACAAAGTGATTTTGCATATAGTTCCAATTATGAGTTTCGACTGTTTCACAAGAGAAACCTTAGACATGAATATATGAAGATAAAATTAAATATTTTTCACTAATTTCCAATGAAAATAAAAATTAACCACAATCGCTTGTTCTTTCTCAATATATTAATAGCCCAATTTTGATTAAGTCCATGTTTGATAGGAATTAAAATCAATTTTTTAGTAGATCTCAAGATATAATTTGATAACCCGTGTTGTTAAAAAGTTATAGAACTCATAAAATATGTGGTTAAAATTAATTATTAATTTTTATTTAGATTAAAATATCAAACAGGGGCTAAAAGTTTTAATGAAGCTAGTAGCTTGCTTGTTTGTAGCGTTTACAAGTTATAAATCATCTTAAACACGTGAAAGTGGATATTAAGTTATGGATCATACGAAATTTGTAAATAAAAAATATGTGTATCCAGCTTTAAGGGATTGAGGGGTTATTCCAAAAGGAAATAGAATGTTAGGGGCATAAGCAGAAATTTGATCAATAAATCTTTTTATATACGAATTTGACGCTGCGTCTAACCGAAATGACCTGTTCAAACTTGATCACAGCAACCCATTATCCGGCCGGGTTTAAAAACAAAACTATAGGAATTTTTCATATAAGAAATAGTCTTTGATTCAACTAAAAAATCAAATTAAAATTTAATTTTTAAGTACGTAACAATCAATTTTAATCACTCGTTTCATCAAGTTCACTGGTACGGTGAAAGTTGCTCCTAATTTGGCCACAGTTCAAATTCAACCTGATGTTAGTGAATTCTTTAACTAGGAATTTACATGTAGAAGTAAAATTCCTTATTGATTCATGCTTCATTCAGGATTTACACAGCCAGAGAATGATTGGCAGGGGGTGAAAGACTGGCTGATCTATACATATTGAATGGTAATTCATCTTATGTAATACAGAGTAGTTGCAGGAGTTTATTCTAAAATGCCTATGTTTCATTTTCTTCATCTGTAAACAATGTGAATGCTTATGTTTGGCATCACAGACTTGGTCTCTTATCTTTCAGAAGTTAAATTTGTTAATAGACCAGTTACATAAACTTTGTAATAAAGACAAGAATCAAGAATCAGTTCCTTCTGATATATGCCCTTTAGCCAAGCAAAGAATTTACATCTTATAATCACATGTCTCCTAACGCATTTGATCTAATTCATTGTAATTCCTGGGGTCCTTATCATGTCCATACACACTCTGGATACAAATATTTTCTGACACTAGTAGATGACTGTACTCGTTTCACTTGGGTATATCTTATGAGATACAAATCAGACGCTCATTCCATCATTCCCAGATTCTTTAAAATGGTTGAGACTCAGTTCCATAAGTCTATCAAGAAATTCAGATCAGACAATGCCCCTGAGTATCAGTTTACTGATTTTTTCAATTCAAAGGGAGTTCTACATCAATTCTCGTGGGGAGAGACCCGAACAAAACACAGTGGTAGAAAGAAAGCACTAACATCTTCTCAATGTAGCTAGAGCTTTATATTTTCAGGCTCGAGTTCCCATTCCAATTAGAGCTTTTCTATCTTCAGGCTCGAGTTCCTATTCAATTTTCTTAACAGGTGAGCTCGCAAGAACAACACAAAGTGGGCACCTCACCCTAGGGAAAACTGTTCATGAAGATTTGAAATGTGACTCAATAAATTTTGTGCTTTCTGGCCCTTTATGCGACCTGATTGGCCATGTATCTTTACACTGATAATGGCAATTGAAGTGCCTGTGTTGCTGCCGATAGAAAACAACCACTTGAGTCCCCTGCAGTCGAATGTGATACATCTGGTGGTCTGATGTGCCAATGCAGCCTTAAAAGATGTTCTGTTAAGCTATCTTCCAGTGGTGAGTTAAATTCATATTTCTGCTGTTTGTCTGCTCCAAGTATGTTCCTGTCAATTAATTTGGAGTACATTAACATCTTTTTTCAGATTTTTCTTCAGAAAGATCATATGTTCGTGATCACTGGGCTAATTCTAAACCTCTAAATTTTAGCGTCTTCTCGTTGCACCAAATATTTTTATTTATTATGTGGTGCAACTTTTGGTTGATCGTCACCTTGTCCATTCACATCAGGATTATTGGGTTAAATATCTCATGAAATCTCGTACAAGAGGATTAAATATTGATTTGCGAGTTGCAATACTAAAAACCTGCTTTACTGATACTATCTTCAGAGCTACACACTCTCTTGGATCATGTAATGAATTCTTATTGCTTGTAGAAATTTTGGCATAGTGGTTGAGCTCTGTTCGTTTTTGTGGACAGTAAGATTTTGCCTGTTTTGGGGTTGAAGGGATTTTGGCACAATGATGCTATGGCCATTGGTCTAAAATAAGTTGGCCCAGCTGGAATTGAAGTCCAGCCCAAAAAAAAATTCTGTTTGGTTTCTAAATTGGTGCAAAAAAACGTGTTTGTTGAGGGAAGCTTGAAACCGTGTTTTATCCTACCTGATTGAACGCTCGAGATGTTGTCATGTGTTGCCTCCACAACCATTGGATTGGTAGCTATAGAGCTCACATAAAAGGGCTTCTAGGGTTAGATTATTCACAAGGCTTCGAGATTTTTCCTCTCTCTTTTCTCCTGTGCCGCTCTTTTGAGTTTCTCTCTACTGCTTCTGTTGAAATCAAGCCTATGTTTGACACTCATTTTGGGAGAAAAATTAGTTTTTGAAAAGTGATTGATGGAAGAATGTGTGGTTAAAAAGTAAGGAAAATTTTTAATTTAATTTGTAATATTATTTTATTGATAGAATGTGCGATTGAAATGAAAAAAGAGAAAAAAAATGGGTGCCATAAATAAAGAAAGAAAAAAAAAATGAGGATGAAAAAAAATTGGCGTCAAACATAGGCCAAATCTACTCATTTGATTTCTATTTTCTTCACTCATTGTTGTAATCTTTAGTGATTTCATTTGGTGTTAGTGTGGGTTCTTGTGTGAACCGTGTGTTGCAAAGAGAGATCTCTTATTTTGTGTAATAAACGGCATTGTCCGAGTGCTATACTTTTGTATCTTTACTTTGGGGTCTAATTCGAGTTCCAACTGTGGTTGTTCTTGAGATTGAAGCACTAATTTGAGAAGTGTAGCATGTGGGCTTGATAAATAAAGATAAGTTCCTTTCTTGCAGTTTTTTTTTCTTTTTATTTCCTGTTCACGTATTTCAGCTTGTGTTTTTCTGTTCATATTTTTCTGTTCAGTTTTTTATTCTGTTGGCATATATATTTGTTGATAATTTGTGTTCTAATCAGTGAATCTCCTCCCAACAAGGGTACTATTATCTTATATTGAACTTCTTTTTTTCTTGATGATCAATAGATGTGACACAAAGCATGTTTTCAAGCACAAAATTTTAATTATATAGACTCTAGTGTGAACTGTGAAGCTATTCTGGTTTATGAATGAAATTGATGATGGTTCAATAATTTTCACAAGGCAGAGGTGGAGTCGAATATGCAGAGAGAGAGAGAGAAGCTGCCAGAATTGCAATAGACAATGTCTATTTTTGTTTTTTTTATTCTTGGTCTTGTGCAGTTTCTCTTATTATTTTCCTTGTGGATACTGAAGGAATTAACTTTTCTGGCATTTTTTTTCACTCTCTGTAGATGTGTAAAAATGTCGACATTGATGATGTAAGCAAAATATAAAATACAACAAAGGAAACAAAAGAAGAGAGAGATGAAAAAATATTCGAAGAAGACTTGAACACGAAAATATATTGTTGTTCTCAAATGATATTTGTCTCTTCTCATTATGCTTTTAAGGATTGAAAATGGCAAATAGTTTGTAGGATTTATCAAGTCTTGATGAAGAATACCAAAAGCTTAGTGTATCTACAAATGAACAAGTGAAAATGTAAAATTTGATTATGTAAAGGAATAAAACTTCTTCAAAATTTGGATGAATAATAGAATGAATTCTCACATATTTTGGGATGAACATCAATGTCTTTATATATTTCAATCACCCCTACACAAAATGGTTCTAACTCATAAAGAAAAGGTACAACATTTCACCAAGAAAACCACCAAAATTTTTTTGCCAACGGTCCAATTTTATAACTATGAGACCGCAAAGGCTATAACTACGCGGTCACATAGTTATAACATTGGGTGCCTCTGAATTCTCTGATCGCACCTATGCAACAGCATGCATATTTTCATGGCATCATTTTCTTTCTTTATTCATCCATGATTTTGAATAACAAAATTTCAACAATCAACACTCATGCATAAGAATTAGATATCTTTCGATTTGAATATAACCATATTGTAAATCTCATAAAGCATTATCGAAATTTCAGGTAATTAGAACGCTTTGAACCAGTTATTTCTTGTGACGGTACTGATCAATTGAAACACTTGAGTGTTAAATTTTCACAAGTTCATCTAACTCACTTAATGCTAATATGGCCTTGCAATTATCCTTTTTAACTTTAAAGAGAGACAACTCCAACTCTCTAATGAGGAGGCACCACCTCGAAGTTCATATAGGTGAAGTTCTTCCAGTATCTTTGTTACTTTTAGAGATACTTGTACTACGTACTGAACTTCATTAAGAGTTTAAAAACTCATCCCTCACTTCAGTAACAACCAGCATTATTAAAAAGAAGATAGGGTTATTATCTTTATTACTTTTAGAGATACTTGTACCCCGTACTGAACTTTATTAAGAGTTTTATAACTCATCCTTCCAACAGTAACAACCAACATTATTTACCAAAGATAGGATTTAATAAATTTAATAGTGTTGAAATACATCCACTTATCGAATGTTGTTATTACCCTTTGAACCTAAATATACTTGTTTAGTATATTTTTGGTGGGGTTGCTATCATCATTGGATTCAATTAAGGAGTTTCAACTCATCCCACATGACGTCAATCTTACTAACTCTCTCGTGAGAGGTGTAAACGGATCAACTAAGTTCTCACTAAACTTAACATGTGTAAGAAAAAATATTCCATGCTTTTTTAATTTCCTTAGATACTCATGTCTTAGACTCATATGTCTAGACTTTCCATTATATACTTTGTTATATGCTCAAGCAAGAGTAGCTTGATTATCACACAAGATAGGTATTAAAGAAATATCATTTATGTCTAAAGATGTTTCATATAACAAATCTCTTAGCCACTCAACTTCTTTTCCAGTTTTGGCCAATGCTACAAATCTCGACTCCATTGTTGAGTGAGTAATGCAAGTTTGTTTCTTAGACTACCAAAAAATTGCACCTCCTCCAAGAATAAATACCCAACCTGAATTGGACTTATTTTCTTCTGCATTTGATATCCAACTAGCGTCAGTATATCCTTCCAAAATTTAGGGAAGTTTGTATATTGTAGTCCAAGGTTTTTGATTTTCTTTAAGTAGCCAAGAACCCTTCCAATGGTCATCCAATGTTCGGGAACTTGGATTGCTAGTAAACCTACTTAGTTTATTCACAGCAAAGGCTACATCAGGTCTTGTACATCGTGCAGTATACATAAGACTTTCAATTGCACTTGCATATTATAATTGAGCTATTGCTCTCCCATCATTTTTTATCAATTTGATACTTGGATCTAACATGGTATTGGCCTCTTAAATGTTCAAGTGTTTGAACTTATTTCTCACATTTTCAATATAATGTGATTGGCTCAATGTAAAACCCTCAATATCCTTTTTAACTTTGATACCAAGAATAATATCTACTTGTCCAAGATCTTTTATTTTGAACATGGAGGATAAAAACATCTTCGTTTCCTTGATACATTTTATTTTGTTGCTAATGATCAATATATCATCAACATATAAACATATTAATGTGAAAATATTATCACTTACTTTAATAAATAGACATTTGTTTATCGAATTGTGATTAAAACCATTTGACCTTACTTTAAAGTCAGGTTTTTCATACTTTTTAGGGGCTTGTTTTAATCCATACAAGGATTTGATTAGTTTGCACACTGTTCATTTTTTGGTAGAACAAACCATTCTTGTTGTTCCATATAAACCTTCCCTTCGAGATCTCCATTTAGTAATGTCATTTTTATATCTATTTGATGAACATGTAAATCATAGATAGATGCTAGTATAAACAAGATCCTTAACGAGGTTATCCTAGCCACGGGTGCATATGTATTAAACTAATATATTCTCACCTCTTGCTAGCATGTCATTCAATTCACATATATCGGAATGAACAAGTTCAAGTAAGTTAGTTGATCTTACTACACTATGCAATGACTTTTTAATGATCTTTGATTTAATACAAGTTTCACATTTTCCTAAGTTATCAATTTCACATTGTATCAATCCACATTTAATCATTCTTTCCATAGTACTAACTCCTATGTGTGCTAATTTACCATTCAATGAATTAAATGAATCAATAACATAGACAAATGATTTGTTTTTATTATTAGAATCATGCTCAAAAGTACAAAGTTTGACCATTCCTTCAATAAAATTGCCATTTCCAACAAAATACCCATTATGGGATAGTACAACCTTTTCACATTCAAATACAGATTTAATTTATGGTTTTCCTAATAAAACTCCACTTGCTAGGTTTCTATTCATTTCTGTTACATGAAGAACATTTGTCAAAGTGATCTTCTTTTCCGAGCTGATTCCGAGCTGAAAATGAGTTCCACATTGTCTTTTCCAATCACTTTTTGCTAGGTTTCTATTCATTTCTGGTACATGAAGGACATTTGTCAAAGTGATCTTCTTTCCCGAGGTGAAAATGAGTTCCACATTGCCTTTGACAATCACTTTAGATGTTTCTTCATTTCTCAATTGGATCTCTTGATCATCTTCAATGTCATGTAAGTTTTGAAAATAGATTTATCATAACAAACATGGATGGCACAGGTGTCATACCACCAACCCAAAACTTTTCCTTGGATTACATTGATTTGGCTCACTGTAGCTTTAATCTCATCAATGAAATTTACTTATCTTTCCTTCTTTTGTTGTTTCCTATGTTTGCAATCTCTTACATAGTGTTCCGATTTTCTACAAACATAGCAAGGTCCCTTGGATTTGTTTTTGAAATTCCCTTGATCCTTTTTAGGACCAAGATATTTCCTTTTCTTCTTGTACTTGTTGGGGTTATCCACATTGTCCACGACATTGGCTTTTGAAGGGTCTGTTGGAAATTGAAAGAAAAATCATCCACTTGCTAGGTTTCTATTCATTTGTGGTACATGAAGGACATTTGTCAAAGTGATCTTCTTTCCCGAGGTGAAAATGAGTTCCACATTGC
Organism: Fraxinus sp. D2006-0159; assembly: GCA_903798375.1. Lineage (NCBI taxonomy): Eukaryota > Viridiplantae > Streptophyta > Magnoliopsida > Lamiales > Oleaceae > Fraxinus > Fraxinus sp. D2006-0159. The sequence continues at coordinate 25,741 of CAIGRQ010248519.1, read as the reverse complement.
CTTTGACAATCACTTTAGATGTTTCTTCATTTCTCAATTGGATCTCTTGATCATCTTCAATGTCATGATAAGTTTTGAAAATAGATTTATCATAACAAACATGGATGGCACAGGTGTCATACCACCAACCCAAAACTTTTCCTTAGATTACATTGATTTGGCTCACTGTAGCTTTAATCTCATCAATGAAATTTACTTATCTTTCCTTCTTTTGTTGTTTCCTATGTTTGCAATCTCTTACATAGTGTTCTGATTTTCTACAAACATAGCAAGGTCCCTTGGATTTGTTTTTGAACTTCCCTCGATCCTTTTTAGGACCAAGATATTTCCTTTTCTTCTTGTACTTGTTGGGGTTATCCACATTGTCCACGACATTGGCTTTTGAAGGGTCATCATAAGAACTTTCAGTCTATCTCTTGCCCTTAATTCTTCCTCTATACGAAGATGTTTTTGAATTTGTTCCAAAGAGAAGTTTTCGAAATTGTGAGGAATCTTCTTCCTATATCATTTCCAAGTTCCTGGAAGTTTAGCAATAATAGCTTTCAATTTGTTGACAATGACTTGCAATTCATGTACTTGAGGCAACAAAGTAATTTTATCAAGCATTTTGATATCAAAATATTTAGAAATTAAAAACTTCTTGGTACATTCATCATCGGCCTTATATTTGTTTTCAAGTGCATTCCATATTTCCTTTGTTGAAGTGGTGTTGGTGTAAAGATCATATAATCAATCCAATAGAGTATTTAGAATGTGATCGCGACATATCAATTCGTCCTCTTGCATTTTCTTTCTTTCTGCACAAGCTTCTTCAGTATCTTCTTCGATTTCATCAGCAACTGGTTCAAAGTTTGGATCAAGTACATAGAAGAGTTTTAACACCGTTAGAAGGAATTTGAGTTTGTCTTGTCATCTTGTGAAGTTTGATCCATCAATTCTATCCAAGTGCACCAAATCTTGATTCATCAACTTGATGGTAGCAAGTGTAGTTTTCGTTTCCATCACAGTAAAATGAGAATATCGTTTGAGATTGTAAGCAAGATATAAAATACAATAAAGGAAACAAAAGAAAAGGAAGATGAAAAAATATTCGAAGAAGACTTGAATACAAAAATATATTGTTGTTCTCTAACGATATTTGCCTCATCTCATTATGCTTTTAAGGATTGAAAATGGCAAATAGTTGGTAGGATTTATCAAGCCTTAATGAAGAATACCAAAAGCTAAATGTATCTTCAAATGAACAAGTGAATATGTAAATTTTGATTATGTAAAGGAACAGAATTTTTTCAAAATTTGGATGAATAATAGAATGGATTCTCACATTTTGGGATGAACACTGGTGATGCCAAAATTCGTACCTGTTGACCCCGAGCCTGACGATTGAGAGCGAGCACGAATGAGGCATTCCGGTACCTGAAACAAAGGTGTCGATGTGTGTCCTCGTCGTCCCTCCGATGCTTAAATCAGAGAGAGAATTATGTGAAAAATAGTATATTGGGATATTATGTAAAAACATACCTGAATAATAAGACTAAATTATGTATTTTTAGATGTTTGAGGAGGAGTCCTGGAAGGACTTAACTTCATGTAGGTCTAATTATTTTAGGTGTTTGTGTTGTGTAGGGATTGCACAATTGGAGTTAGAGCAAAGTTTGTAGGAAGTAGGAGTTTGTACCTAAAAAGGACTTATTTATATATGTTGGAGGGGGAGTCCTGGAAGGACTGAACTTCCTGTAGGTCTAGTTATTTTAGGTGTTTGTGTTGTGTAGGTATTGCACAATTGGAGTTAGAGCAAAGTTCGTATGAAGTAGGAGTTTGTACCTAAAAAGGACTAACATGACTTTATGCTGGGCCTCGAACTCGAGCTCGACTCTACGTTACGAAATGGCCCAAGGTCGGGTTTAATAGGTCTGGTTAGGGCCTATCGATATTTTTCCGCATCAAACACCAATACATATTTATAGATTTCAATTATTCTTACACGAAATGGTTCCAACCCATAAAAAAATGTGCAATGTTTCACCAAGAAAACCACCAAAAGATTTGAACGAATTCAGCCAACAGTCAGATTTTATAACTATGCAGTCGCATAGTTATAACCCTGGCTGCCTCTAAATTCTCTAATCACGCTTATGCGATCGCATGCATAAAGGCCTATGCAGTCACATGTGCTATTTTCATGGCATCATTTTCCTTTTTTATTCATCCATGATTTTGAACAACAAGATTCCAATAGATGAGAATCGAGAGATCATGGAGGACTTTGAAGCGATAATGGGAGCCATCGACTGTGGTAACTTGAGTAACTCTGTGAAGCATCTTGGGCTGTACATAAAGGATGATTATATGGAAGATTATGAATAGACAATATTGGAAGGAGAAGAGGGGAAAATTCTTTCATAGCCCTACCTGCTCCTATTTATATTTTGTGAAATTGGTCAACATTTCAGATTGATATGCATGTGTATTTGAAATATTAACCATCTAAGGTTACATTACAATTTCTTATTTTAATTCTATTTTTCTCAAGTCAATAACTTATTAAGATCAATACTTAATATGATTATTTTTTACTTTATTTCGATTCAATGCGTCCACCGAGACTCACCTTTGGTTTTCATCTTCCATCTTAAATGTGAAGTTGCTTATAGACAATGAATTAAGTTAGTGTTTGGTGCCACCAAATAAAGATATGATTATATAGTTAATTTTAACTTTATGTTAAGATTTTCTTTGTGACTGTTGAATTAAAGGAAAGATTTTGTAAGAAATCGGGGCTCCAATAATCAATTTTTGGGTTCAGAAAATAACGAAACGAACACCACACTACCAAGGCTCGACCCAAAACTTCTACATCTTGTTTGCTCCAAGTTTCATCCCCCACAAAGGAGATATGGTGGTGGTGATGGCAAGCCCACAAAGGGAAGAAGGAGAAGAGAATCAATGGTTGGAACTCACCTAGAAATCCACTAGAACCGACTACCTCTCTTTTCTCTCAGCTGCCCTCTCTTCTCCACTCTCTTGCACACACTACACACACTAGAAATGGTTGGAATGCGGGGAATAAAATGGGTTTAATTAGGTCACTAAAGTTTGGGTCAAACACTCCCTCCAAATGGGCCAAAGTCCACTAAATGGGCAACCAAATAATTCCCACAACTAACCACACAAATGGGCTAACTAAATAACCATACAAACCCAAACTTCAGTCATCCAAAAGTATAGGTCTTTTTCGAGTCGAGCCAAGTCTATAGTGTCACTAAATAATCCGACAAATGTTTTAAATTATCGCCCGAATTTATTGGGTATCAAAACCCAACAGATTTCATATGTAAAACATTAAGTATGACCTAATTCAAAACTAAGAAACAAAGTTTATCATTTCAAAAATCAGATATTAATTAAATTTTATTTAAGAAATAACTAATTAAATATATTAAGGTCAAAAATATTATATAATTTATAGTCATAGTTATGTGTCAGTCACAATTACAAACGTCGTAGTCATAGATTTTTTAAGTCAACTTATTTTTTATTACAAATTTTATCAGTCACAACTTATTTTATGGTCACAAAACATCAAATTATTTGGCCACAAATTATTTTTACATCACAAATTATCTAATTATTGGTCATGACTTAACAAATTTTTAGGTCACCACCATTTTCAACTAAAAAACCACCACTGCCAGCGCCTGATCCACCACCACTAGATGCACGCCAAATCAAACAAAAACCACCGTCACGCCACCACCAGATCCAACAAAGCCACTGTCGCCACCATATTTAACAAAGCCACCATCTATCCAACAAAAACCAACACCACAGCCAAAACATGGAAACCACTGCCACAACATTCCAACAATCAACAAATTTGTTACAGCTCCAAAAAACACTAACAAAATCCCAAAAACCAACACCACCGCACTACCACCACTATTACATAAAAAGAAAACCAGATCTCCTGCTACCTACAACCATCGTAAAAAAAGCCCCAAAATCTCTTGCCACTTCATTAGCTTCCACTAACACTTCTACTCAAACCATAAAACCTTTACCGCCCACCCCAACAATCCCCAACACGCGTTCTCCCAAGCTAATCCTTCCAACTCACACCTCCATCAAGCTTGAAGCCTTTCCGTTGCGATTGCGACTTCAAACGACAAACAGCTTTCTTCACACCACTAATCGTACCACCCAATAAAGCATAATATCCCTGACCCAAAGCCATCGCCTACCACACTACACATCGCCAGTCGTCAGCCACTTGATACTATTAAGATTTGATGTTCCATCTTAAAAGGTCCTCCTTATTAAGAGGAGTAACACAATCTTCTATAAATTGGTCCATGTTTTCATCTTTATTCGATATGAAATTTTTATCCATTAACATGCCCTCGCAAGATGGTGGCTCGTTTGAACAGACCAATCTTGAAATTCGTGTTCTCATTTTTATTAGTATTAATCGGATTGGATCACTCGTTGGAGTTTAACGGGCTCTGATATCATGTGAAGATTTGAAGTTCTATCCTAGAAGATCAACCTTATTAAGAAGGGTAACACAATCCTTTATAAGATGGTCTATATTTTAATCTTTATTCGATATGCGATTTTTATTGATTAATAAATACAACTCGCACACTAAAGCCAACATCACCGTTTTCTGCCTCTGCCTCTATTTTGTTTCTGCATCTTTTTCCTTTTCTTTTTTTTTTTAGTTTTGCTTATGATTGTAAATTTAATAGATTAGTTCATTTAAAAAAAAAACTACGGTGACAGTGACGGTGGTTGGAGTTTGTGGTGACAGTTGGTCAAATTTGCAGCAAATAGAGCCAAGCCTCGTCGGAGACTGCGCGTTGCATCGCCGCCCTTCCACCACCTCTCTGGGATCTTCGTAAGTTGCGATGATGAGGTGGAGAGAATGAGAGGTAGAATAGAGAGAAAATGGATTGAGAAGGAGCAAGAAAATGAATATTAGGTTTTGGGGTGTGAGTATATATAAACTATAATCCTCATTTGTTAAGTACAATCTTTAAGTATTTTCCACTAAATTAAATCACTTATAAGATTTTGGCCGCACTTGACAATGACTCAATTAAAGTGTTACATAATAGTTTTTGGTTAAGATATCCTCTATTGATTTGAAATTAGTACAGATGCTATTTTATCTAAAAATGTCTTAAACAAATAGATACGATGAGTAGTGAAGTACACGGTTCGACCTATTTTTAGTTAGTGCGTGTCTTATGCAATGCAATGCAATGCAGTGGCCCAACAATCAGAATAGTCAAGTACGCAATTTGACCTATTTTTAGTTAGTGCGTGTCTTATGCGATGCAATGCAATGCAATGGCCCAACAATCTGCATTGCTATTGATGTGATTGTGGGTGGTGCCAAGTAGCATACTATTGTAGACGAAAAAGAGATATATGACTCCTATTGCCGTTCTAGAAGACTTCACGTCAATCACATTTCACGTGACTTCATGTAGTCAGGATGCAACTTGATCAAAAAATTAAATTCAATACAAAATATTAAGATTAATTTGATATGTATGTGTATTAGACATAAGAACCATCCAAGATCATACTAAAATTATTATATTGTAACAACTGTCTCTCGTAAATTAATAACTTATTAAGTTCAATGCTTAATTTGGTTATTTTTTACCTTTCTAGTGCGACGCCGTCTATAAATTTTAAATTTAGTGCTTTATCCTATCAAATAATGATTTGATTGGATAGTTAATTGCGTTTTAATTTTCTATATTGAGATATTTATCTACGACTTTGAAATTGAATCACTTGCAAGTTTTGGACCCACTAGATAATGACTTAATTAATAATAAATTCATCTCGTCAGCAGTCAATTACGGAATTCATGTGTTTCAGCGCCAGTTTGGGCACGAACTTGTTTCGCTTGGTCTTCCTAGTATCCAAGTCACCTGCCTAGGATTCCACGCACGCTTTACACGCCACAAGATTTTGGACAATATATTGAAATGACAAAACCACCCCTCTTCATTAATTGCAGTTAAAGTGTTTCTCTGTCATTTTTAACATATTTTTAATGTTACATTTATTATTTTAACATATTTTTTTACACCTTTTCACAAACATAACTTATTTAGAGTGTATTCGGTAGAGATTAAAATCGAATTAAAATTGAAAATTAATCGTTATTGTTGACTTTTATTAGACGAATGAGACTCAATAACGACTATATTTTCAATTTTAATTGAATTTTATGTCATACCGAACACGCACTTACTCTCTAATTCGCTGCATTAATCCATCCAAAGTGATTTATAAAAAAAAAATTAATATTTTAATAGACTTTAATAACGTTGATGGAATGTGTGATTAAAAAGTTGTGAATCTCATAAAATGTGATGTTAAAATTAAGTGAGCGTTTGGTGCGGATTAAAATTAGATTTTTAGTAGATTGTGAATTGTGATAGAAGTTTTTAAAATGTGTGATTGAAAAGTCGTGGAACTCATGAAAAATATGGTTAATATTGTTTATTTGACTTTAAATTATATTAAAATTTGATTTTAATCCGAAACAAATAGGGCCCAAATGTTGACTTTTACTTCAATCTGAATCAAATTTTTTAATTAAATCAAATAGGAACATTATATTACTTGTGAAATTTCGATTAAGCCCCCATTTGATTTAATCGCAAAAGTTGATAAAAATTTAAGTCAAAAGCAATAATTAATTTTCATTTTATATTTCATGAGAATCACAACTTTTCAACCATATATTACATCAAAATTTATCTAATATCTCATTTTTTTTTAGCAAAATTGAACGGGGGCTAAAAACCATGGAAGGGAATTATGAATTACTTGTCGCTTGACATTGAAGGCAATTCATGATTATTTGTGAAACTATCATTAAAAAAAATTGATAGATGATATCTCTTTTTGAGGAAATGAATTAGACAAGACTATCCAATGAAGTCCAAATGTGTAAAGTACATTTTATAGTAAAGTCTTAACGTGCAAACCATCATTGATGGTGAAAGGTCGTGTTTTCCGTTGTGACAAATCGTGTTTTATTATTTTGTTAAATTAATATATTGCCCTTATTCTTGGGGGAGAGAAGAAAGAATTCATTTCTAATTTATGCTATTAAGAGGTAATCATCAAGAACTCTTTTTCGTATTTTTTTTCGAGTGAATCTAGTAGACAATATATGGTGATTACAATATTCACCTATTTCAATAATTACGTACTATGAACGATAATATCAATGACAAATCTTCAATACCTAACTCAATGCACTATATAAATCGGTTATTAAAATATTTCACCACGGAAGAAAATCATAATTACAATACCTAGACGATAATATCAATAACAGATCTTCACAACACGTGAATGAAGCATTTATCTATCGAAATTGAACGACACAGCATTTACAACATATCTTCACAACTATCAGACGTGATACACAATTCATATCCGAAAAAATCAAGAATTTTTATTTTCACTTAGTAAATCAAAACTCAAAATTTTAATCTAGGTATGAACCTTGCATGAAAATTGTTATGGATCGTTGACTATGAAAAATGTACAACATAAGATTAACTAATATACTATCTAAATTGTTGAACTATTTACCTATTCTCAAAAAATTGAACAACAATATTTATAATTAATCTTCACGAAACCTAACACGGTTTAAAGAATATTTTGCAATATTTTATGACAAAAAAACGTTGAATTTTCCGTTTCATTCAATACATTAAACTCAAAATTTTAATCCAAGCAAAACTTGCCTTGAATGTGTTATTGATCGTTGAGCATGAAAATAGTACAAAATAAAAAATCAATACATACTCTCAAATAAGTTATGCTATACGTAAGTAGTAAAGTCTTAACGTGTGAAGCACATATTCATTTTATGATTGATTGTAAAAGTTATCCTTTTTGCCATGGTTATAAATCATGTAATTTACAAAAAAATATTCAACAAATAATAACTACTATTTTTTTTAAATTTTTATTTTTTTACTTAATCAATACATAGTGTTTAAGCAAAGAGGGTAAGGAGAAAATCTATGAAAACTCTATTTTCAATTTATGCAATTAAAAAAATAATCATTGGTCGGTTTTTCTCGTTGCGTTGTCAACTACAATACTTATTTGGTGCAACATTAATTTGTAAAGCATTTATCACTGAGTCTATCATTTTTTGTCATACCATGCATATTACAAGCCCCAACCTTTGAAATTTATGGATTCAAAGACTTCACTTCTATAATGAACATCTATTAACAATTGAAAACAATTAACCGAAGTGGCTCTCATCTTTATTACGTATGATGCATATCGGGCACTATCCCCATGTATATGGATTGAAAACATTATGCGGACATATATTTTGACCAAAATAAGCTTTATTTCTTTACTTCAATATAGGATTGCAAATCATGACAATTAGTTTGGAACAAAAAAAAAATCACGTGTTACAAAGTCTATATTCACATATTTGATATTGACAAAATTAAATATAAGTTCCAATGTATACAATAAAGTTTAGGAATCTTGATATGATAATAAATAGGACATGATATGAGGTCAGATTAGGAATAGTTATAATCAACCTTACTCAACTTTACTTGCCATAAGAATAGTTGCATTTTCATTACGAGTAAGTTACCATAAATATTGACATCTATCGACCATAAAAACACTAAAATATGATGATTTTTCTTTACAACCATTAGATAATTGAAATACCTACTCCTGCTAAAAAAAATGTGATTAACAACGAATCTACACGCCCACGATTAAAAAGAGTGTGCGTTGATCATGAATCTACACAACACAATTACAAAGAGTAAGTTTGTTGAGCATGGAAATAGGATAATATAATAAGTTTGCTACATATGCTCCAAATGATTGAACATATTACAAATTTAAACAACAACAATCAAAATCTTCACAACTACATACCTAACACACAATATAAAGCACTTATTGCAATATGTCATGAGAAAAAACCAATAAACATTATTTTCCATCAATAAATCGAACTTGAAATTTAATTCATGCAAATTTTGATTTGGATGTGTTATTCGACATTGACCATTAAAATAAAATGTGACAAAAATCAATTATACAATCTATTGAGTTACTCAATACTTATAAAGTCGGGACGTGTATTGTACATGCTAGTTTAATGATTGAATTGTGAAATTATCATTTTTCGCGTTTGTTATAAATTGATAAATTACATAAAATTACGTCTACTTTTGTCTTTAATAATTTTTTATTTTTTTGACCGAACTAATACATTGTTCATACCAAAGGAAGGAAGGATTAAATCTAATGATTCCGTTTTTAATTTACACAACTAAAAAGATAATCATCGTTAATTTCTCTTTTCAAGTTGACATTAGACAAAGCGTTTATTATCATTTTTATAACCGTGCAATTTACAAGTCATTCTGTTGAAATAACTATGTTGATTTAACCAAAATAAACTCTGCTTCTTATTAGTCATAGTATTGCAAAACTAACAATTGGCACGACATAGTTTTTTTTTCTTTCACACATCATAAGGAGTATATTCAAAACATTCTTTATCTCAACTGTTGCATCCTAAACATTATAGATTTGTGACCTTGTACACTTCTAGGCAATAGGGTGGGATTTTTTTCTTAACCGCCACTGCAAAAGACATCAAGTTAATCACATCTCACATGGCTCTATGTAGTCATAGTACAACTTGCATAAGTTGAGGTTTGCACTCTTTTGACCTCTACCACTTCAAACATCGGATGCCCATTTGATGCAACTAAAGGTTAGATCTTTTCTTATTCGCTTAAAGACAAAAGGTGATGAGTCCGTAGTGTTAAGTCACCTTACAGGCATTGTCAGAAAGGCATTGAGACATGCTCTCAATGCCTCAGAAATTGGTGGTGTAATGTTTCTTCATACCTTGGAAGCGATAGTTGACGAGGCAAGATCATGGCATCATCATCTTGATTACATGAGCCTCAAATAGGTGGCACTTGTATAGCGTTTTTACTTAACTAGAATCATGTTGATAAAGACATAACAATAATCCCTTCGGTCAAACTTATTGATTAATTATAAGTATCATTGGACCTTGTAGATGATAAGATTTGAGAGTTCTATGCCCTAACCTTGTTGTAGGGGCAAAAGCTTCAACAAAGTATGTTTACCAATATTAAGGTTGTGTTATAATTGTGCCAAAGCGAAGCGACAAAGGTTCCTATAAATATGATAAAAATTTAAAAATCTAGATATGATAAATGGCATATACTCGATCGTGTTCATCACTTCTTCTTGTAAGCACATTCCATTCCAAGTTAACTATAAAAATGGACGTTCATTGACCACAAATATACTACAGTGTGGAAACTTTGGAGTATGCCCTGTGGATTATTGAAGTGCTTACTCATTCTAAAAAACAATGACAATACATCTACACAACTATAATTATAAAGAGTAAGTTCATTGACAGGCATAGCATAACAAATTCGCTACACTTTTCTAAACAATTGAATTAGATACCTATTTCAAAATTAAATATTAACAAGATATCTTCACAACTATATACTTGATATGCTATATAAAGCACACATCCCAAACATAGAGTACAACATTATTAATTATTACAGTTATACTATACGTAAATAATGGATTACATAATGATTTATATATACATGATATGGTGAAATATGATTGCATCAGAATTCTGTAACAAAATAAAAAATAAAAAAAATTGCCCTCAATCTCTTTTTGACACATCATTTATATGTAAACCATTACGTAACTTCACTATGTACAAGTAACATCATTCTAATTATTAATGGCAAATCTACTCGACCACAATTCTTCATATACTCAAATTTGTTAAATTTTTCTTTTGTTTCATCGACTAAATCAAATTGAAAATTATATAAACTAAATATGAACTTTGCCTTCAACGAGTTTACGTCATTTGACCATAAACGTATTACAGTGTAACAAATTCGCTATACACTCTCAAGATAATTAAAATAATCGATTATCTCAACATGCAAAGATTTTCACCATTACACTCTAGATGACAATGTCAACAACATATCCTCACTACTCAACCCAATACATGGTATAAAGCCACCACCGCAATTATTTACCATAAAAAACAATGTCAACACGACAATATCAATTACAAATTCTCACAATCAATTCGATACACAACGTGAAGTTATTGCAATATTTCACTAAGAAAAAAAAAAGGCACCAATTAAAAGACCTGAAAAATACTATCAATAAAGGATGTTAAGAACTCAGTCAAATATACGATATGAAGGAAAGACTTCAATATTTAATCATGGCACAAAACCATACATATAAACCAAATAAGAGTCAAACTGAATCTTTAGAACTCAACCACAGAATACACTGTATAAATAAAAAATTATTACGATGCTTTACTATCGAACAACAATCAAATCAAATCTTCAGAACTCGACCACCGATTATACTATAAATAAGCAATTATTGTGATATTTTATTACTGAACACCGGTCAAACTAAATGTTCAAAACTCAACTCTGATTACACTACGCAATTATTACGATATTTTACTACGAAAAAAAAAACATAATATTTCTCTTCCATTCTTTAAATCAAACTCGAATTCTTTATTATAGGTGTAAATTTTGGCTTGATTGTACTATTGACCATAGTGAGAGTGCCCTTATTACAAAAATTCTAACCTACCTAACCCATGCACACTTCATTTGTGCCTATAAAGACTGTCATACTGTTCATTTTGTTTATAATACCCTTACTAAAAAAACTCTCTATCTATCTATCTTTCTCTCTCTAAAACTTTCTTTCTTCTCTCTCTAAAATTCTCTTGTTATAACGAAGCTGACTTGGCTCTCCGGCATTGACTGGTTCCAAATCATATAACTCCGGCTATATATATAACGACTATATATAGAGATCGGTGAGTTTAACATACCTGATGAATTTTAATTTTTTTCCATTTTTTGTGATGCATTTTAATCTCAATTAAAAGGTTTTAATTTTGACTGTATAAAAAGAACCCATATCTGTGAGTAATTGCATTTTTCTAAGAGAATCACGGGAGAGAATCTCTGTAAAGATTTTGTGCAATTTTAATCACCTGGGTACATTTCGATTTCCTTCACTTAAATTTGGAATTAAATCCTCCAATTCATTCTGATTCACCCCGTACTTTTTTTTTTCTGATTTTCTGCTTTTAATTCTTTGTTTCCGTTTTCATTTCCTTCTATTAGTTTTGGTACTTTTGTGAAGTGCATTTTCTAATATGGAAAGAGAATTAACTGGGACTCTAAAACTTGGGAATTCACGTGCATAGAGATGCACACACAGCTGCATATATGCGTGCGTGTTTATAGATAGAAAATTTTGGGGTTAGGAATGCCTTTTTATTTCAAGTAAATCTGACAAATTTAGTGAAATTCAGGTTATTTTTAGTGATAAAGTTGTTTTGGTATGTTCGCCAGGTAGGTTGCAGAATGCAGATTTGGGAGTAAAAGATTTATGTCTTGAGAATTAAGAGAAACTGGAGTTTAGCGATACACACAGGACACTGGAATTGGGTTTACAAGTACTTTTGAGGATATGAACCTGGGGAGGGGATTTTCCATTCCCCGGGATAAGGGAGTCATTCAGAATGGGGATCCTTGTATTCCTTTGACACCGGATAAGCCAATTCCACAGAGATCGAGTCACTTACCTGCTGAAATGCAGCCGGGAAGTACAAATTGGCAGGATTTGCTTGGAATTTACACCGGGTTTTTACAGGACGAGACCTGTAATGGGGCTCAACAGAATTTCTCACGTCCTGGATATGTAGGTCAGAATCAAGGGGAATTTAACAATAGGGATGTTGCTCCAATTCAGGGGTTCAGAAGCTTCAATCAAAATGCTGGAAATGGGGGTTCCTATATACGAAATTTAACTCCAACTGGACTCCTAGGTCATCAGAATCATGGGCAACATAGCAATAGAGATGTTACTCTAACTGAGAAATTCGGAAGCTTCGATCAAAATTCTAGAAATGTTGGGTCCTACATTAAACATTTAGGGAATGATATTCCTCAGAAGGTTAATTCATTAGTAGAATTACTGGGGACGAAGCATGCTGTGCTTACACCCCCTAGAGTCGAAACAGCAAACAGAGATTTTGTTGTGGACAAGACTATCCTCAGTCCACATTCTCAAGTCTTAACCAACCGGACAGGGTACAAATACCATAGTTCTACATTCCAGCAGAACCACGCTCTGTATGTAAATCAAGATGTTGGTAGTTACAGCCTACAGCAAATACCAACAGGTAAGTAAATTTTTCTTCAGTTAAATTTTCGATAGTAGCAATTTCAGTGCATATAACTTGTTTCTTTCAATGGCTGCCTAATTCATATTGAAGATATACAGATGAAATCTCTAGTCTCAATGCTATTGAAAAATAACTTCTATGAAATTTTAAATGATTAAAGTCTTCTGTATGCAATTTCAAATAATTAAACATTATCAAATTTTAGTATTTAGGAGAACCAAATTATTCAGCAAAACTTAAACTGCAGGACCAGCATTTTTTGAATAACCATGGTACATCATCTAGGAGGCTAGAAAAGAAGTAACGTATTTCAATCTTCATGTGTACGCAAAATAAAATAGGTTCATTTTCATGTGATTGATGACGTATATCCTTTTACCTCCCACGTTTTATGCATCCCTGTTTCATGTGTAAAATACAAGTCCCATATTTCAATCTTCATGTGCATCCAGAAAAGATTGATTCATTTTCACATGATCACTGATGTATACACATTTACTTTTGCAGTTTCACGCGTACTTTCAAATAATTTTGAAAAAAAATATATATGTAAATCCCAGTTTTGTATCATTATTAATGGTAGATCTTGACTTATAATTCATATCCAAAGGTGTAAGTCTAGGATTGACAAGTGTCATTGAATTTTCACGTAAACATACACATGAACAAAGATATATTGTTACAATTTTATCATGACTGAACGATTATGATGCTGCATTTTGACAGATGGTAATTACCGACCCAATTATAATCCGAAATTACCACCACCAAGAACAGAAGTTGGTGCATCCCCAAGTGCAGTCAGGCTCTTCCAATTAGGGCCAGTAACGCCAGATCAACAAAACAAATCAAAGAACTTCCAGCCCACTGAAGCACCACATTGGTTGATGGACAAAATCCCAAGTCAAGAAAATGATGATCCAGAGAATGTAGTCTTCTCACAACAACCTGAAATTGCAGAGAAACAATCTAATCAATTATTGAAGAACAATGTGGACGAATCTACAGCCATGTTGAAATTGCCAAACAAAAAGAGCGTTTCTGATAATAGAAGTCATGTAGTCTTATCTCAACCACCTGAAATTGTAGACAAACAATCTAATCAGATAATGCAGAACATTGTGGACAAATCTACAGCCATGTTGGAATTGCCAAAGGAAAAGAACGTTTTTGATGACAGAACTGAAGGAATTGATCAGAACAAGACACCACAGCAGAAACCACCCAGAAGAAGAAAACACCGACCAAAAGTAGTGGTGGAAGGGAAACCCAAAAAGACACCAAAGCCTGCTACTCCAAAAAATAATAGCTACGATGGAATTCCTTCGGGAAAAAGGAAATATGTACGCAAAAAGGACATTAAAACCTCCACAACTCAACTGGCTGGTGTGGTGAATGAGGTTGGAGTCTCTAACGTGAACTCTGCAGCAAAATCATGCAGGAGAATATCAGATAATGCAGAACATTGTGGATGAATCTACAGCCATGTTGGAATTGCCAAAGAAAAAGAACGTTTTTAATGACAGAACTTATGGAGGAATTGATGAGAACAAGACACCACAGCAGAAACCACCCAGAAGAAGAAAACACCGACCAAAAGTAGTGGTGGAAGGGAAACCCAAAAGGACACCAAAGCCTCTACTCCAAAAAATAATAGCTATGATGGAATTCCTTCGGGAAAAAGGAAATATGTACGCAAAAAGGACGTTAAAACCTCCACAACTCAACTGGCTGGTGTAGTGAATGAGGTTGGAGTCTCTAACATGAATAGACGTCGTTTTAGTACGTCCTCTTTGTTAAACTTTGACTTGGAAAATGGAGCAGAAAAGGAAAACCAGGACAGAGCAATTGGTAACCAAGCAGAGATAAATGAAAAGAAAAAGATGTCCTTCACTTTGAACTTAAATTCTCAGAATTTAGAAGGGCGTACAGGATTCAACAGGGAATCTACATCATCTTCAGTGAAGGAATGGCATCAAAATGTATATAACATAGAGAAACAACAAACAGAGAATTTACACATTTTTGACAATTCTGGAAATCACACCGTGCTGCAATTATCATTGCCACTTCCATCTTCAGCACCACCGTCTGCAACAAAGGATCATACATTAAATGTCATAGCGAGGAATTTGAGTATGCGAAATGCCAATACAAACCAAAGGGGCAGCCAAAATTGGTGCAGTCAAGTTGATCCTCATGTCAGTGGAGGACACCTACCCCAGTTTGCCATTCAAACACATACCAATGACACAAAGGTAGATGGAAGACAACCAATGTTGCCGGCTGGGGCTCAACTTGTGGACGATTTGGCGGATGTCATTGACAGACGGCGATCCAAGAGAGAATATTCCTGCGCTGAGTTGTCACAGCCCAACACTTCTGCAATGATGGGCTCTCAACTATTGTGCCAGAGAGTTTCTAAGACAGGCTATTATGCCAGTGAGAGCAACAGATTATGGCAAGATGGTTTAGAAGCTAGTAAGAGAAAGAAGGTTGAGGGCAAATTTCATGTAACCTCATCAAGCACGCCTTCTAGCATAACAGTTGAATGTTGCTCAAGACCAGTTGATGGAAGAGGCACAAACAGCTATACTTTGCACCTGAATGGTGGATTACCGTATGCTGACTTTGAAGAAAGGAGCACCTCCAGGAAGCCAAATAATGAAGCCAACAAGGTCCTCCATGATTGGTACATGAACCCCGCAAATTTTCAACATGAACTTCAGCAGCAACTCACTTCATCTCGAGTGCATTCACGTGCAGAACAAATTGTGCAGAAGGTCACTTGTCACACTAATAAAGCCCAAAGCGCCAACTCCCTTGCTGCAATTCATTGGAATCAGGAGTCTTCATCTCAAAAAGACTCTAAAATCACTCAAGGAAATGAAATAATAAATTCTTCTATTCATGTTTCGGTAAAGGGAAAGACAGCTAGACTGAAATCATTCAATCAAGCACTCAGTATGGAGAAAGTTATCAATAAAGAGAACAAGACAAGAGGCTACAAAGGTCACTCCAAAAATGTCATAGGTAACCATCTGTTCGTCAAGTTATGCTGTTAGCATCAACCTAAATTTGTTCCTTAGAAATTTTAAGCAGTTTTTGTGTGTTTTGTGCAGGCTCACTAGGAGATGGCAGACATTTAGTTTCAATTGATGATATTATAGATCGTTTAAAATCTCTGAGCATCAAGAGTAGTGGAAAGGAAATTGTTGGGGAGCAGCAAGGTGCACTTGTGCCGTATAAACAAGATGGTGCCATTGTTCCATATGAAGAATTTGATCCAATAAAAAAACGACGGCCACGACCTAAAGTAGATCTCGATCCCGAGACTAATAGACTATGGAATCTTTTGATGGGTAAGGAAGGAAGAGAAAGCACAGAAACGACGGACAAGAATAAAGAGAAGTGGTGGGAAGAAGAAAGGAAAGTGTTCCGCGGACGAGTAGACTCGTTCATTGCACGGATGCATCTTGTTCAAGGTATTTGCTCCCAGATTATGAAATCATTGACATTGCTGATACCATGCTTACACCAGCCGCATCCCAGATATTAATTTTATTACATAAATTACTTTTACATAGCATGTTAGATATTTATTATAATTAAATATAAATGCACCCAATATACCTTAAATAAGTCCAACTTTAATTTATTTTTTCTCCAAGTGTAAAGGATGGACTGTGAAATGTATATTAGGAATCTTAGGAATTAATGATCAGTTTCTGTAGCAAGTAAACAATTACTTATGCATCTAATTGTTTACACAGAGTAACAAGTATAATATTTGAAAATCATGGTGATTTGAGGTATGTGAAGGGTGAGAGGATAGTGCCCCTATTGCTTTTAAGATAGGATTGCAAAGAAAGAGAATGGTTGTCTTTAGTGCTCAAAACCTGGAAATAATAATGTGCCTCAGTCACGTGTCAAAACCATAACAATGAACAATAAAAATGATAAGCTCAGTATTATTAGCAATAAACTTGTCCAGGCTACGTGAATCCCGTGAAAGGTCCAATGTAATCAAATATTTTGCAACAAATCAAGTCATGTTAATTTTAATCCACTTGTTAAACTAAAATCACATATTCTTGCGAATAGAGCTTATTTAGATCTACGTAAGCCATGTACCAACCATCTAAATCATCTTTCCTTTAGGATCTATTTGATGTAGATATTTTAAGAATAGATTTTGTGAAAAGACCTTTTTAAGAATGTATGGTTAAAAAATTTGTAAAAAGTTATAAGTCAACATAAAATTATTTGATTGAGAGAATGTGCAATTAAAAATACGTTTTAAAGAATCTGTACCCCTCGTGTGCTTAATTTATCTCCAAATAGTATCCCCTCCCATTGATGTATATCGTCATTTTTTTGTTTTATCTATTCTCACATTGCTACATAACCATCTTAATAAACCAATTTATGTTGTGCTCATCTTATTGACATTTTGTTATTTAATAATCCAACTCTTAGTATCATAAAAGATAGCCAGTCCAGTATTTGTTCATAAAAGTACCTTTAACTCGGTAGGTATTTTTCAATCAAATATAATTCATATAGTGCTTCTTTATTTTATTTTATTCGCCCTAATCCTATCCATTACATCCACTTCATTTCTTGGTTTCTTATTTGCTACCAAACCTGAATACATAACCAACCATTATTTGCGAGATGATCCTCTATTGTGAATTTACCATCACTCTTATTCCTAAAAGGATTTTCATGTATTCCAACTTGATTCTGCTTAAGTATTTATTTTAGGAAAGCGCACTTAAAATTAGTGAACGCCATAATAATTTTATCATGTTATTTCTTGAAATCGTGTAAATTGGGATTAACTTTACTTAATATCAAACAACAAGAGCTAATAAGCTTGACTTTACCTCACCAAATGCATGGATTCATGGAAATATAACCTGGTTCCAAATTGCAACCGTTACAGGTGATAGACGATTCTCCAAATGGAAAGGATCAGTTGTTGACTCCGTGATTGGAGTGTTTCTCACGCAGAATGTTTCAGATCATCTTTCAAGGTGAAGTCAACATTTTTTTATAGAACTTTTAAGAGCCAAACAAGTGACAGAAGCTGATGATCTCTATGTTTACTTCCCTCTTGTGTGCAGCTCTGCCTACATGTGTCTTGCAGCCAAATTCCCCCTGAAATCAACAATTATCAGACAACCATGCTGCCAAAATGGAGGAAGCCCGTCAGTTGAAGAATGTGAGGTTCAAGTAACATGTCCAGATGGCACTATAACTTATGACCACAGCACAATAAGACAGCCAGTGTACAACCACAGCTCTGTAACATCCAGTGGATCGTGTCAATACAGAGCAGGAAATGTCGTGACAGGAACAAGAACATTTGGAATGGATAAGCAATATAGAAGAGCAGAGGATGACGTCATTTCATCACAAAGTTCTTCTGAATCTCTTGTTCTCCAAGCAAATGAAGATATCAGATCCAGTTCAGGATCAAATTCAGAAGCTGAAGATCAAATATATGGGTGTAATTTAGGCAAACACCATGGCCCTCTAAATCTTTTGGAACAGGCTGAAAGAATGGCTGCATTACAGGAATATCAGCATCGAGTGATGGGAAGTTCATCTCCAGATAAGAAACTCTCTCAATCGGAAAATCCTGTGTATAGCCTGCATCATCAGAGGCCAAGTCCCCTGTCCACTAATTCCTGGTCAAGCATGACGACAGTCTTGGAAGAATGGGAATCAAATTTCCTTGCATCTCCAGGAAAAGAAAGCATATCCTCTTTGGCATCAACAGATTTTGAGAATACCAAGATAACAGATGTAGAACATGCACATTATAACATAGGACGGAATCTAGAAAGGAGTTTTATCCCCCAACAGACTGGGAGACCAGATCTAACAACAAGAGTGGAGCATACAATGCAAAACAATTGCCTTGAACCACAGACAATTATACCAGCTGGGTCTCAAAGAAAAGAGGGTCAACACTCCACCAACTGCAACAGAGAAAGCCACAAGACCATTCAGCAAGAAAGCAACTTTATATCAAACTGCACAGCACCTGCTAAATCATTCAAAGAAAAGTCAAGTGGTATATCCATGAACACCCTGACTTCACTGGTTTACTGGACACAATTTTGATATGCAGGTTAAAATTGTTGCAGGTAATTTCCAACACTTACGGAATAAAATATCTGAACCAAATGCAGCAGGACAAGTAAATTCTACGATCAGACCAATGAATCAGACAGGTCCCACAGCTTCAAATGCAACAAAGACAAAAGTTGAGAAGGAAAAGAGAGAAGCATGTCATTGGGATGAATTGAGAAAGCAGGCACAATTGAAGGTTGGAAAAAGAGAAAGATGTGAGGAAACAATGGACTCTTTGGACTATGAAGCATTAAGAAAGGCTGATGTTCGTGAGATTTCGGAAACTATCAAGGAAAGGGGAATGAACAACATGCTAGCAGAGCGAATTAAGGTAATTAGAATGTTTATAACAGACTCCAATAAAACTGCCGATAGTCCATTAAAACCTAAAGGCCAGTGTAACACTGGTTGAATATTGTACAGGAATTTCTCAATCGACTGGTTGAAGACCATGGAGGAATCGACCTGGAATGGTTGAGAGACGTTCCACCAGAAAAGTCTAAGTAAGTTTCCTCGAAGAAATTAATCTTTCAATGTACCCATCTTAGGAAAGCATATAGTAGAAGGCAAGGACATGTCATCCAATAACTCCTCCATCTCCAAAGTTTCACTCTTTGCCTCTCATTACATAATGCCTTGCAGAGATTATCTACTAAGCATACGAGGACTGGGGTTAAAGAGCGTGGAGTGCGTACGCCTCTTAACACTTCATAACCTTGCATTCCCAGTAAGGCCATTTGCCTGTACAAATAACTTAAACCTAAAAAAAATAAAAAAATAAATATTGCCCTAACTATGTGGTTTCTTAGGTTGACACAAATGTTGGACGAATTGCTGTACGACTCGGGTGGGTACCTCTTCAACCACTTCCTGAAGAACTCCAGTTGCATCTCCTTGAAATGTAAGTACATGCCAAGCAATTTACAGTGAAGTTTATGACCTACTCTTAATGCTAATCTTGTTCCATGCAGGTACCCAGTGCTGGAATCTATCCAGAAATATCTTTGGCCCAGACTCTGTAAGCTGGATCAGAAAACATTGTAATTTCCTTTCTCAAAGTGACTCATTTCAATTCGAAAATTTCTTATCGTTGACAGTTTAAGCAGAAGATATCTTTTGCCATACCTGAAGATGTTCTACTGATTTTATATATTATGGAACTGCAGGTATGAGCTACACTATCAAATGATAACATTTGGAAAGGTAGGTCTTCAGTGGAGATCACTATTATCCTCAGTACACTAGAGGTTCTTAATAGATAATTTCTTAATTTGGGACACAGGTTTTCTGCACAAAGAAACAACCAAATTGTAATGCATGCCCAATGAGAGGAGAGTGCCGACACTTTGCTAGTGCTTTCGCAAGGTTTGCCTTCTATTACTTCATAACCTTTATGACATCAGAATGAATACACATAAAAATGATGAGTATGTTTTGCTTGGTATAGTGCAAGACGTGCCCTCCCGGGACCAGAAGAGAAAAGTATCATTGCATCTACTGCTCCAACAACTGCCAATAAAAACCCTGGTGTCACGATAAAGCCAATGGCACTACCACCACTAGGTGACAATTCAGATAGAGAAACAGGGCAAAACTGTGATCCCATTATCGAGGAACCAACAACGCCAGAACCACCCGTGGAAGTGTCAGAAAGTGATATTGAGGATGCATTCTATGAGGATCCCGATGAAATCCCTACAATCAAACTCAATATAGAACAATTTGCTACAAATTTGCAGAGCTTTATTCAAGAGCAAAACATGGAGATGCAAGAAGAAAGTAATTTGTCAAAAGCCCTTGTTTCTTTGCGCCCAGAAATTGCTTCAATCCCAACGCCCAAACTGAAAAGCGTGAGTCGACTGCGGACAGAGCACCAAGTGTAAGTTGATGCCTTCCTATGAAAACTCAATAGGCATGAAATTCTACAAGAAACGCTGTCATTTATTGAACAAAAACATGCAATTTAAGTTACTAGTTATCATGGAGTTTCACACAGGCATATAAATCCATGATCCTATACATTGGACCAAGCATCTTGGACTTACAATAGAGGCAGCCACCAGATTGTTGGAAAACTACTTTATGATGTAGTCAGCTATTTAGAAAATAGTATCCACTCAAGTAAAACTGAATAATTGATTCTTAATCTCTCATTTGTGAGTAATAATTGATAGAGGTTCTCAACTCAGGATATAGATTGATAAAATAATAGAACCTACGTACACCTTTAAGGATCAGAAACCTCGCCAGATGATGCAACTTCCTCATTCATTCATAAATAAACCTTTCAGTCTGAGACCTGAGCGTGTATCTTAATTATATTGTCCTTTATGTGAATATGATGAGTTAATACTCATTTTTGGTGACTGGGTACTCATTCTGCTGCAGCTACGAACTCCCAGACAATCATCCACTACTGAAAGGGGTTGGTTATTCATCTTCTCAGTTTTAAATTCTATTTTTCTTACATGCAACTTAATTCTAACTGGCCAAAACTTCTTATATGTTTAGATGGAAAGGCGAGAAACTGATGATCCTAGTCCATACCTTCTTGCTATATGGACACCAGGTAAGCACTACATGATTTACTCGCTCTTAAGATAGCCTAAATGTCCACAAAAGAAACAGAAAAGGCATTCGTGACTGTCGTATTGCAGGGAGGCTGAAAATATTTATTGATTTCTCCTCATAAACTCAAGCGGATATATTCTTTTATTATAACCTGCTAACCACTTATCCAAATTTGGCATAATTTAAACAGGAGAGACAGCAGATTCAATCCAACCACCTAAAAGTAAATGCAGCCATCAAGAATTAGGTGGACTTTGTGATAAGAAGGTGTGCTTTTCATGCAATAGCATAAGAGAAGAACAAACACAAACAGTCAGAGGCACACTTTTGGTAAGCAACACAAACATGAAATATGTTATGAAAACCCATAGAAGTGAAAGCAAAATTATTAGATATTAGTGTCCTTCCCCCACTCTTTCTTCTTTTTGACATACCCCCCCTGCAGATTCCATGCAGAACAGCAATGAGAGGGAGTTTCCCACTGAATGGTACTTACTTCCAAGTCAATGAGGTAATGTAGTATAGTTATATAATATTTGTGCATATAATCATTGTCTCTTACCATGCTCTAAATACTTTAAACAATCGCTCTTTAACACAGCATGATCCTTACTGTGTATCCACCTATTCCTACTATGACTAAAGAACATTTATGCATAGTCTTAATTCTACTTAGCAAAGAATTTTTAGATTCCGAAGTGATCATCAAAAAAAATTTCCTGCAATTTATTCGCTTGTAGCTTATACTTCTCAAAAGCCTTCACATTTTAATACTTTATGTTTCTATTAAATACTATTTTAACATAAACCGCTAAAGCTTCACGTTCTCCGGCCAGATCAATTTTAATCTTACAAAACTCTAATTTTGAATAATTTCAATAGTTTAGAGAAACAGGGATTAATAAGCTCTTACACAGGTATTTGCGGATCATGAATCTAGTCTTAATCCTATCAATGTTCCAAGAAATATGTTATGGAGCCTGCCGAGACGGACAGTTTTCTTTGGGACCTCTGTCTCGACTATTTTCAAAGGTATGTAATCTCCATTTTTACTTTGACTGTAACATAAAAAGTAACTCACCAAAATAATACTTAATTGTGCTAGGTTTGACAACTGAAGGTATCCAATACTGTTTCTGGAAAGGTATGAACTGCTTGTTGAATTCAAATTAACTCAACCCTAATATTTGTTTTCTCCATTGTTGAAACAACATTCAGCCCCTTGTACATTTAATTCAAGAAGAGATAGGTTTTCGGCATTCTTTTCTTGCTGATGTCCTTCAATGTCATGTTGTAGGATTTGTTTGCGTCCGAGGATTTGAGCAGAAATTGCGAGCCCCAAGACCTCTGGTGGCCAGATTGCATTACCCTGCAAGCAAGATGGCCAAGAAAAATGAGCAAAAATAAGAAGCAATGGTGCAGGGAGGATTGAAAGTTTGAGGACCTAACCAATAACTGTCCACACCAAAAGAAAAAAATAAGGGACTGCCGTAGGATTAGATCTGCAACGTATTGTTTTACATTCAATTGCCCACCTCTTTACATAAGTTATAGTTCTTTGTAATTTAGGTGGCAGAAAGAAAATTTTAAGATATAGGATCAGATTCGATTGACAATGTGTACATCGTAGACAGTTCAGATCTTTTTCAAATCATGCTCATTAACAGAGCCATTTTTTCAATGTTGACAGAGAGGTAGAAGTCAAAATAGAATTTGAGATGTAATTTCATTGGGATTACGTGTATGTAACATTTGTTCCAAGTCTTTTGTTAGAAGCCCTGAATGTGTTTTGTTATGCATAAAGTAATTTATACGCACAGCAGTGTAACGGGAATAACAGGAAGCTGAATAAACACCTTTACAATGCAAAGTGTAACTCGTTACCTGATGTGCTTTATAACCAGATAAAAAATGTTTTCTATGCTTAAAATAGCTTTGAAGTTACTTTACATGAAAATATGTAGAGATGTACCTTTCTAAAAAGCAACTTTTAAGTTACTTTTAATCACCCTTAACATTGTCTTCGTATTCATTTAAACAGAAAACAACGACATTCATTGTTAACAAAACAAGTATTGATATGAAACTATCACTTCCTTAAAGGCGAGACTAATTTTTTATTTTTTTACAACTTTAACATTTCTAATGTCCAGGAGATTTACCATAGCGTGTAAAACCAGAAGAAAAAGAACGGTAGACCAACCTTTGAGGGAATAGAAGATGCAGAAAGATTCAAATTCAATAACACAATCCATCACAATCAACAAGCATACATGGGAAAATAACAAAATTTTCGATAGTAAATCCATAATCCAAATTATGAAAATATATAGTGAGAATAATAAAGAGAATTTATCTGCAACGAACACATTCGAGAAGTTGTATGCATTTCCCCTTCCTTCCAAGCATAAAGCACATAATGATTGTCACACATTCTTCATTTTTTTTTTCGATTATATGAAAAATCCGCCACTGTGTATCACATTTATTCAAAACCCGTTATACATCTAAAACCAAGACAGTATGAACATTGTGTGTGTATCGCAGCAAAATGGAAAATGCAGATAGATAAATATATTCAGAATTCTCGAAAATTACGCAAAATCAAAGTAGAATAAAAACACACAAATGGAATGGAGTTGAGGATGATGATGAATATTGATTAGAATTATATAATCGTAATTAAATTGCATAGGAAGATTTATAGTACCTGTCTGTATGCGTTAAGATGAGGAACCGAGAGAGAAGGCGAAGAGGCATGCGAGCGAAAGTTTTGCCGCCATATATTTGAGAATTTGCCGCCCTCCATCGTCTAAAACTTTTCCTTCTTGGAAACATGGATTTTTTTAAAACTAAAACAAATTTATGCAAGTATTACGAAAGAACGTGCCCTAAATACCTCAGTCAAGAATCAAGATGTTACCAATATTTTTGGTACGATAGATTCAATCATATTAAAGAAAAAATTTAAAATTAAATTTGAAACGAATTCTAAATATTATATTATGAGCCCCCCTCTTTTGTATATAATGCATTTTAGTACAGTAGATTGATGAAAAATATGTAATTAAAAAATAAGAAAAAAAATCATATTTTTATGTAATATTATTTTATTGAAAAATATGTAACTGAAAAAAGAGGGAAAAAAAAATGAGATCAAACAAGAGCTATACATGATAAACAATTGAGTAAAAATATCACTATAGAAATTCTCATTGATAAAGGAGAAATTAAAATTGTTAAGAAGAATATGTATGAATAAATTTTTTAATGAAATTATTTATCAATTATATAAACATTACATCATTAGTTATTTAAATAACTAAAAAAAATTACATCTTTATTAATAAAAATTTAATACTTAACCAAAAATATTATATGTAAACTAAGCAAACGTGCATTGCACGTTGCTTAAACCTAGTAACTAAATATACAAAGGTAAAATTGATATTAAAAAGTTTCTATTCAATCCTTCCTTTAATATATTTAGATATAATAAAATTAGGATGATTATATTACAACCACAATTTCTTTTCATTGCATCACTTTTTAATTGTACTAGAAGTACTTAATCTTTGCCATTGTAGCATTTACATCCCCAACTTTTTTATCATATCATTATCCTCAAAATTTGATTAATTAGCACTTTTAGTACAAAAA
>CAIGRQ010248486.1:0-11151 GCA_903798375.1 Fraxinus sp. D2006-0159 | reverse complement strand
CAAACCGCGACCCCTGACCCGCATGAGCTCGACCCGGATAGATCGACGGGCGGGCCGGGTTGTAGTCCAAAATTGTAGGCCGACCCGGAACCGGCTCGGAACCCACAGCGGGCGGACTTTTTTTCAGGCGGGCTATTACCGGGCTCATATGTTGACGGGCTGACCTGGCCCGAATCACCTGGATTGACACCTTTAAACTAGAGGACACAATTAACAAGATCTCGGAAGCTTTGTTGTCATCCAAGGCATCGCCTAGTCACCACAACCATAAAAGGGAAGGGTTCTCAAGAACATACAAGGAAGACACAAACAACAGGAAGAACCAAGAGGACGGTGATGGTGGGAGACAAGTATTCTCATCAAAGATGGCCAAACTAGAATTTTCGAGGTACGCTGGAGATGATCCAACCGAATGGTTCAATCGAGTGGCATAATTCTTCGAGTATCAAGGCATGCCGGACAACCAAAAGGTATCTTTGGCTTCCTTCCATCTTGAAGGAGAGGCCAATCAGTAGTGGCAATGGATTCGTAGGACTTTCCAAGAAGAGGGACTAGTGCTTTCATGGGAGGGTTTTGAAGAAGAACTTTAGGCTCGCTTCAGACCTTCAGAGTGCAAAGATTTTGATGAAGCATTATTTAGGATCAGGCAGATAGGTTCCCTTCGAGATTACCAACGTGAATTTGAGAAATTGGGAAACAAGGTACATGGCTGGACACAAAAGGCGCTCGTTGGCACGTTCATGGGCGGACTAAAGGCAGACATTTCAGATGGAATTCGTATGTTCAAGCCAGGTACATTGAAAGATGCAATTAGCTTGGCACGTATGAAAGATGAACAGCTACTGCGGTAAGAAATTTTCACAAGGTAACCTCCAACCAACGAGCTATAGCCCACCATTCAAACTCCAACATCCCCTGTTAAGAGGCTCACATGGGATGAAATGCAAAAACGAAGATCACGAGGTCTTTGTTTCAATTGCAATGATATGTTTACTCCTGGTCACAAGTGCCAAAGACCACAATTTTTGTTACTTAAGGGGTGCACAAACACGGGTGAGATTACCTATGAAGAAATTCCAGAGGGCAACCCGCCAAAGACAAAGCAAGGGCAAGTAATCAACATCCAAGAAGACCTCGAGAAGCAGAATCTAAGTGTGGACCCTGGGGACAAGTGTCCACTTGAGGGGGAAGTAATGTTAGGCCACGTAGTCCCACAAAAGACCCAGTCCAAGTGGTGTTTGCATTTCTGTTATTCTGTTTGCACGTATTTACTTTACTGCTGCTGTTATTTTCCCTAGTTTAGGCACTACTGCTGTTATGTGCAATTGATAGGTCCCAGTCAAAGCCAAAAGTATTGAAAATAATTCTCTCTTTGGGTGAAAGAAAACCACAATTGATTGAATAAATTTTTCACTGCCTTTCATTCTTGTTCGTTCCACATATATAGGCAAGAGATACAACAACTAACCAGCAGTTCCTAAACTAAAGGGAGCACTACCTGCACATAACAGCAGTAGTGCCTAAACTAGGAGAAATAATAGCAGCAGTAAAGCAAATACGTGCAAACAGAATAACAGAAATGCAACCACTTGAACTGGGTCTTTTGTGGGACTATGTGGCCTAACACTGAATTTTCTATAATTCTGAAAATTAATTAGGGTGATAATGGGGTCCCGTCACCTTCCACGTTGATCACGTAGATATTATTTGTATCTAATAGATTTGATACAAGTATTAGATAATTGCATGATGTTCGCAACATGAAATTTTGCGAAATTACTGCTCAAATTAAGAGCATGATTTTTGGATTATATTAATCAAGATAGTGTGTCTTGTTAATGCTAGTGAGCTTAAATCTCAATCTTTTAATAAGCGTTAGTTGAGATGTCGATAAATTGTTTAATATTATTTTTTGTTAAAAGCCTCTAATTAATTTAATTATGAAAAAGTACTACTCATTTCTGTTTGGGGAATGTTATTTCATATCATGTCAATATCATAGTCTCCCTATTATAATTGGTTTACGGTCATAGCCTAAGTTTTCCATTTAGTTATTTTGTTAGTGCAGTATATGTAAAATTAATCGACCGCAATGCACTAAATTAGTTTGAACCATTATCCCAAATGTGTGATATTTTATAATGCGATTTGTTGATTGTCAATTGTGATCAATTCTCTAAACATTAGATTAGGGGAAGGAATTAAGAAGCTGAAAAATAATGTACAAATGCATCATCATTTAAATCCTTGCAAAAGATTATTCGAACTATAAGTTTGAAAGATAATTCATTTAGATACATTTANAAATGATAGTGATATAGAGTCAATTGAATATTTTGAAGATTTAAGTACTGAATGTAGTAGCATTTACGAATTAGATACATCCTCATCAGAAGAAGATTCTGAAGAAATAGTATATATGAATCAAGAAATCAAGAAATAGACTAGGAAATAGAAGTATAAACAATTGAGGAAGTTGAAGACTCAGTAGAAAGTATAAATCAAGAAATCACATTTGATGTTAAAAAATATAAATCAAGGAAGAACAATTTGTTAATATTATATTTGATAAGTTTATGGCATGCCGAAGCGTTATGATATTCGATTATAGTACAAAGTCCTCCAAACGAAAATGGAGCAATTGATAAAGATTGTCTTATTAAGAATGTCTATACTTTTAATGAGTATTTAGACATAACATATTATAAAACCCTACAAGAGGTTCAGGTACCTGAAATAATGAAAATTGAGATATCTTAATAAGTTATATCATATGGAAAAAAAAATATAATCAAAAAAAGAAAAAGTTTTCGACAACACTTTTGCGCATGATGTACTATATCATATTATAAATAGTGAAGAATCGAATTAAATTCTTTGAAACTTATCGATCGAAGTAATGATTGGCCAAATAAAATGGCACGATCATGCTAAAATTGAATTTACTAGAAAAATCTGAAATTTCTAAACGCAATCCTAGTAAAATTAACTTAGTAGAGAAACTTGAAATTTTTGAATCTACTGCCTGTACACCTAATAGTGTATATTTATGCGAAATAAAAATGAAAAAAAAAAAAAGTAAAGTCGCAATATAAAGTGGTCGACTCTTTACATAATGAATCTCGCGAAAACTTGTATAAATAAATTATCATGTAGTGGATACAATCGTAAGTCTCTATTTTATTCGTGTGACAATACATGAAATTTGATATACATGTGATAAATGTGATTTTAGACAATTTATCTTGTATGATTTTGATACTATCCTGAAAGGGTTTAATATGCTTAAAACATAATTCAAGTGATATTATCATGAAATGTAGTAAATACGTATTGTACTCTTTTTCTTTTGACCAATGTCTTGTTTCATTGGATTTTCCTACCAAGGTTTTTAATGAGACAATATTTGAGGCATATTCTTTGTGAATTAAATGTACATAACATACAAGACATTTATCCTCAAAATAATAATATTATATGCATGAGAATTTCGAAGAGATCTACAAGAACTATTTTTCGAATCATCATGTTACTACAATTATCAAATGTTGATAAATATCTAGCATGAAGACGATGTTATTTGAAGACGTTGACGTATAAGATAGGATGAATTGATACAAAAATCGAAATCAAGGGAGCAGTTGTACTCTTTTTTCTTCGATTAAGTTTTGTCCTACTTGACTTTCTTGACAAGATTTTAACGAGACGGACATTTTGTAATGTGTATTGTAAATTGTAAGTTTTTTAGTGAATGAAAAACCTTACAGACATAAAAATTATTATCATTGTATCCATAATCTCTCTCTATAAATATAGAGCTTTGATTTTCAATAAAACACACGAATTTATTGGCTTCTCTCTTTTCTCTATAGTTTATAACAACTCTCTTATATTATCACCACATTTTTTTTTCAGTTTCATCACTTTTTAATTGCATTAAAAGTATTTAATCTTTACTAATTTTTTTCACGTCTTCAATTTTTTTCAACCTTCCATTAATCAGCGCACGCGGTCATTTTCATCCAAAAAGTCATTTGAAGGATATAAAAAGATTTATTTGCTATCATATTTTTAATTTAAAAAAATAACAAACAAAAATGCAACATAATATTTAAATAAAAAAATGAAGATATAAGTTAATAATAAATAAAGATTAAAGTCTTCTAGTATAATTTTGTGGCATTGGGAAAAAAGAAAAGAAAAAAGTTGTGGCTACTATATAGCCACCAGAATATCAAATTAAAGAGATTAGTTGGCCTAAATCCCACCAACTTAATTCCAATGACAATTACAAATAGGTTGGAGAATTAATTATTTATTACATCTATTTCATGCTCTTGAAATAGAAGACACGACGATAAAACAATGTGCCGTTTCAAATTTGTCCATTAATACACATAAAAAATCATAGGATAGTGCAAAAATAATATTATATTTGCTTTCAAAAAAAATTAATATTATAGTTGATAAATATAGTATTAGAAAAAAGAAGTAAATATGAATGAATGACAAAATATAATCTTTTATTTAATTCGGTTCAGTCAGCATTGCGTATTATGCTACCATTTTAGCTTAGAAACAAATGTAAACAAAATTTATCATGACAGAGAATTTCATCATTTTTTATTATTTATATTTTTTTTTAATATAAATATATAAGGATCCATGGATATTTAACAGGAGAACAAGGAGACTAATTTTACTTTGTTATTGAGTCCTTGTTTGGTGTAGCTTAAAAAGCTGATAAAAATTTAAGTCAAAGTTAACAATTAATCTTAATCACACATTTTTATATAACTCGCAAACCTGCTTTTTTACACCAAACAGGAGCAAAAAGTGGTTTATATGCTAACCATACATAATGTAGAAATATGTACAGCTTAATCATATATATACATACATACATATATATATATACACACACACACACACACACACATATCTCTTTAAGTACGTATCAACCTAATCTTCGATGATATTCAAAAATCTAATTTGGTTGTGATCAAAGTCTTGCCAAACTTGGATAGGATAGTTGTGTGTCAAGTTCCATGGAAATCAAGTTTCCGTATCAAGTCACCTCGAGTATTCTTATTATATTAAATAGTTTTTTAGTTCAATTACGAGCATGTAAGATTAGAGGTGAGAACATTTTTGTACCCATTCCATACTTTGGGTGTATTTGAACCACATTATTTTGAATAAATGTATTTTGGAATAGTAGATTGATGGAGAATGTGTGGTTGAAAAAAAAATCAAATAAAAGAAAGGTTATTAATGTGATGAAAAATATTATTTTATTGAAAAATGGATAGAAGAATGAGAATGAAAATTTTAATGTGTATCAAACAGGGACTTTACAAATGTGTAGTGAATAAGTGGCCCTAGCTCTAATCTTAAAAAATAAACCATAAATTTGTGAATTTGATCTCCATAACCTCTCTAATTCTCAAATATACCTAACCCCAAGCTCCTATAGACCCACAGATTTAAATGACCATTCAAATCTGATGTTAGAATGAAAACAACCTTTTCAACACCCACCCCACCCACCCCTACCCTCACAAGGGTAACATAAAGAAGAAACTTTCAAAACCATATCGTGTAACTTCATTTTCCCACACATTCCATCTTAACTCATCAACAGCACTTCCATGGAAAAGCAAAACATTAGAGCTAATGTCGATGAATTGTCTTTAGTTAAAGCAGCTGCATGGGCATGGTTCCAACATGGCTCCGGCTCCGATGGGAAACCTATGTGTGAATTTGATCTTACGAGGTTTACGAATGTTCCAAAACCATCAAGGTACAAGTTACAAGCCATTAAACAAGTTCAAGAAACTACAGATTCATCTAGTTCAACACTAAGTGTTTCTAATAATTCCCTTCTTGATAAGTACGAGATAGAGAGGATATCAAGGCAGCTAGATTCGTATATAGAGTCTAGTCATGATCGGCACTACGGCAGGCTTTATGTCGGTGATTCAGACGAAAAGGGAATTGTGGTGGCGGTCGGAGAAAGTGGCGGCGGGATTGGAATGAAGAGTAAGCAGAAGAAAATGAAAGAAATATCAAAAGGGTACTTTTGGTTTGGGCATTCAGTGGTTTGTGGTTCAAGACATGATGTGGTGCAAAATAGAAGTTTTGGGGATCGACAACGGCTGCGGCGACAAGAAAAACACGTGGCGTGAATCCTGTAGTAGCAGTGAGCAAAGGTCCGGTTCTAAAATCCTGGAAATGAAAATTGTCAAAATAGGAATAAGAGTTGATATTATTGTTTATAAAAGCATTTTGTTGATTATTATGTCATTTTCTCGTCTCTGAGTGCCTAGTGCCTTGAAGATGCATTGTAGGAGCTTCATTTTCTTTTCTCATTAAGTCGAACCAAAATATGTGCTCTTGCTTGAAAGATAGCTATCTATTATTAAGGGATGTACGAATTCTCTAACAGAGAGGAGTCGTATTTTTTTAGAGTGCCTAAATCACAAGAGAGATTTGAACCTACAATTTCTTTTCTCATTGAGGTCGAACCTAGACATGTGCTCTTGCTTGAAAAATAGTTGTCCATACATGTTAACAAGGCATGTATGAATTCTCAAACATAGAGAAATCGTCGTGTTTTTCTGAACTGTTTAAATCCCATGAGTGAATCGAAATTTAAATTTACATTGGATCTATCCTCATGAAGAAGGTTTGGTTTCAAACCCTAGTTCGACTTTGATTACTATGTCCTTTCTCGTCTCTGGGTACCTAGGTATCTTGATTCAGGTAAGTTGGCCTAAGCCTGGCCACGGTGTGGCCATGAGTAATCAATTGGCCAAGTTGCGTGGTGGTAGTTAGGAGGAATTAACTGTGAACGACCATGGAGTTGGACAGCTCATGTGTCATGAACGAGGTTTAATATGATGGTCTGTATTTTAGTGCAACTATTTTGCCACATCTTTTGTTCACATGTGCACAGACCCAACTACTCTTCATAAATTCATTTAGCTTTTTAACATGATACGTAGTTGTACACAAAAATGAGTAGACATTAACCGACTTACGAAGCCAACATGCCAATGGATCTCGTGTCAATCGTAGTTAATAAGCATGTTTGGGTTGACTTATAAGGGAAAGAGCATTAGCTTCACCCGAAAGTTCGGACAATAGGTAACAATCGAGCTCAGACCTATTAGGAGTCATCTACACGTATTATCAAGCAAGAAGGTTTCCATAGAAGGCTGAGTGAGATGGGTTGAAACTTGTGACAATGCTATGAGATACTCGAGGTCAGGCTACGGAGTTCGGTACAACCATGTATAGAAACCAACACAACAATAAGACATTCACACCAACGTAGTCCATAAAAGTGCATAGACAATATGAAACTGCTAAGAATTTATGAACCTATTAAAAGTGTCGTACAATTGACAAGACAAATAACTGCACCTTAAATCAACAAGTGATACTTGGAGGCAACCTCGCCAAGGAAGCCTCGTTGTCAAAGACGACGTGACCTCAGGCTATAAGCATCCTTGACAACTTAGGATGCGGTTCAACTGCTAGTAGCAGCCTAACTCTCTGACTTGGACGTTTTTTCAATTGTTCAATATCATCTTACACCAATAAAAAGGGAGAAAAATTGCTATTAATCTACTGAAATTGTCTACTAATATACATGCATCTCTTCACTCACCAAAGTTGGTGAGCATAGATGATGTCCACGTGGATATCCGGCTTCGAATGCCAAAATGAGCAGAAGAAGGTAGTCCATATCGGATACAAGATGTAGTCGAAGATCTGAATAACAAATCCCGTGATTAGTTTCAAATTATTAAAAAAGATTACCTCCAAGAGGAACCACCAATTCTGATCACTTCCTCAGTACCACTAGACCTGTTAGGTCCACTATCTTTGCTTACATCATCTTTTTGATTGCTCACGTCGCCATATAGATCTTTAAGCTTGGCCAAATTACTGGATGCAGATGTCCTTTCTTTGTTTACATCTCTAGCAGGACTCAAACGACTCCGTTCGTGAATGCTTTGACTCCTGCTTCTGCTACGGCTTCGACTATGACGAGAACTACCTTCTTTTGCGTAACGATCATCATCACGGCTGCTCCTCTCATAATCCCTTCTATAGCTATCTCTGGACCTTCTATCATAATCATACCCCCGGTCTCTGTCTCTTCCACGTTCTCGGTCTCTCTCCCTTTCCCTGTCTCTATCTCTATCTCTGTCCCTGCCTAGATCTCGATCTCTATCTCGGTCGCGGGAATATTCCCTGTCCCTATCCCTATTCCTGTCCCTCTCCCCTCTTTCTCTGCCTCTATCCCTGTCTGAATATTCTCGATCAGATAAATCACGGCTCTGGCTTCTACGAACACTTGGGGACCGTCTTGAATCACCTTCCCTATCATAAGAAGATGATGGAAGCGAACGGCGAACAGGAGATGAATCCCTAGTTGTTGCACGATGAGGAGCACGTTGACCGAAGGAAACAGAAAGAGAAGCTTTGACGGAAGGTGGCCTCCGGGCTGTTTCCTCAGATCCACGGGTAGTCTCACCAGTAACACCAAAATGTTTAGTAGGTAGCTTCATATTTTCAAGATTGGCTACAATAGTTCGCATTACAGGAACTGGGATGCGGGGGAAAAGTGTGTCAAAGTAATACTGCAGTAAGAAACAAATTTCTGAGTTATATGAAAGTGCAGAAGATAATGGCATGAAGACATATTTGACTCTATCTATTAGAACATTCTTTAGCATATGCAATGATAATAGCATACCTTAACCATAATCTAAAAGATAAACCACAAGGAAAAGCTAATCATTATCTGCAATTCCATCCAATACAGAAACAAGCTCATCCTTAAACCATTATAAATGGCTCCTAAACATCATAATGAACTCCACTCATCACCTCCTATACACAAAGCAATTTTGGTAAAGGGAGATTTCAATAGCAAGAAAACTATAAAAACATCAAATATTGCAGGAAGTACATATTATGGGCAGATGTTTGACGGAGATTATAGGAGAAATAGGATTAAATATAGAACCTGATTTAAAGAAAGATTTGGTAGATAAGTTAAGATTAGTATAGAATTTTCCGCTTAAATTCTTCTCTCTTTTCTAACTTCTTTTTTTCTCCTCCTCCTCCTTCCCCTTTCTTATCTCTACTTCTCTATTCCCTTCTCTCTAATTTCCTTTGCGTCAAATTCTGCATCATTGGGTGCCATTTTAATTTTTAACAGCCTTTTTGACTTGTGGAAGCAAAGTAATAAAGAATTTGAAAACCTTGAGGGGAAGTACATAAGAAAGGAGCAGATGTGTCAGATGATCGCATAGAAAGTGAGATACAATGGAAAAATAAACATAGAATTGGTAAATGTTTCAAACAACATTTACGAGATGTTACTGATACAAAAGATAAATTATGATGTAGCTCTCCAAATCTATAGAGTAATCCAGGCTTGTAATAACATACCAGGACAACTTACCGCCCAATTCTTAGGAGGGTGTATTCAATTGGGACTTTTGAAAAACTTTGATGGACTTTTTTTAAGTGATGACTGATGACTTATGTGGATTTTATTGATTTTTTAGAGATTTGTATGGAATTTTTTATAAACTTTCATTTTAAAACTGTTAGAGACTTTTGTAGAATTAGACTTTTGAATACTTTCATTTGAGATAAAATTTATGTAGATCTAGTGCAATATTATGAAATTATCATATACGAGGTGATGCTTCTCACCATTTCCCCTTCTCCTTTCTTTTCCCCCTATATATTATAAAAAATATTTTAAAAAGAATAAAAATTTAAGACCTTAATTAAATAAATAATAATTATATATAAAAAATAAATGTAATATTCAGCATTATTAATATAATTTACCTTTAAAAAATAAATAAATAAATAAATATTTAAATTTAATTATAAATTAGTCTATATAAAATTTTATAATTTAATTAAAAATAAATATTTTTCAGAAAAAATGAATGAAAAAAGAAAAAAAGTTATAAGAATACAATTTAATTCTTTCATAAACAATATAAATAAACAATAAGAGAGAGAAAAGTAGAAACTAATATAATCAATAGAAAAAAATAAATTTTAATCATAACTCTAATGTTCGTAGAAGAGAAAGGGAAAGAGAAATATTGAAAAAAAATACATATTAATTTCTTTTTTGTTTTATGTGAAAGTCTCCCAAAATCTTGTGATTAATGAGAGACAATTTTTGTGATTTTATTTAGTACTTTCTGTTTAAAAGTTAGTACCATGGAGACTTTTATAAAAGTCTCTAAAAGTCATAAAAACTTAAATACCCTAAAACTTATAGAGACTTCTAAAAAGTTTTAATTGAATACACCGTAACTTTTAGAGACTTTTTAAAAGTTTATAAAAGTCTCAATTGAATACACTAATACTTTTAGAAAGTGCAAAAGTCTACATTGAATACCCAACTTTTTAAATCCCAAAAAGTCATTAAGCCCCTGTTTGAACCCCATTAAATTTTTCATTCTCATTCTTCTACTCATTTTCAACCATATTTTTCAATAAAATAATATTTTCCATCACATCAATAATTTTTCCTTCTTTTTCAACCATACATTCTCCATCAACCTACTATTCCAAAATATAGTCTTCCAAAATAATATACATCAAATACACCCTAAAAGTTTCAATTGAATACACCCCCCCTTAGAGAGGTCAAAAAACTTCTAAAGTGAGAAGGATATGCACAAGAGAACAAGAATGATAAGTTGAAAAGAGTTCCTAATGCTCTACACTGTTTCAGTCCTCCTCGTTACCTAGATGTTGTGGGTGGTTTCTGGGTGATAATTTTTAATCGATCAGTTGTGATTCGGGGGGTTTCATTTTGGAGAGAAAGAGTGAGTATAATTAAAAGCATGTTTGGGAAGTGTCCTGTAAAATGTTTCAATTATGAATAAATAGAAATGAGCAGTGGATAAGTAAGTAGTATTTGAGAGTCGCTAGAAATGTGTGGTTAAAAAGTGACATAAGTATTTATAAACAGATTATAAACATGAGACAAGCATATGCTAAGCTTAATTGCTTTTCCGATGAGTAAAATCGAAATATTACGTAGATTAAGTGTTTATCCCTAAATATACTGCCATTTCGAACTGAATACATTAG
>CAIGRQ010248471.1:0-13937 GCA_903798375.1 Fraxinus sp. D2006-0159 | reverse complement strand
CGAGCCGACGAGCAGCTCGGCTCATTTGCCACCTCTAGCCAAAGTGTGGTATGACAGGCTAACGCAACTCAGCATTAGGAGCTCGCTTGACCTTAAAAGACATTTCTGAACCAATATTTGTCCAAAAAAGAGGGAGAAGCGCCGATCTAGCGCCTCCAATATATGAGACAGGCAGTAGGGAAAATATTAAAGAGTTACCTAGCTCGCTTTACGGATGAAATAAATTACTACAAGCAAGTCATGGATAAAGAAGCCTTCTCAGCTCTAAAGGAATAACTGAACGTGAACACGCTATTGGAGGGATGTTCGAAGTAAAAAACCAACCACTTATGATGAGATGATAGAGATGATGAAAACTGAGTTGTCAATGAAGAGATGATTGATCATCGAAATAGGACGGCATAGGGATTACCTTCGTCGCAAAGGCAGATAGGGCGGGACCCACATCACATTTGGTAAATCAGTAATGGACGGAACCTAGCCATGCCATAGCTCCCACTTCAAGACAGGCGCTAGCCACGACAACTCTGAACGCTGTATGTATGTTCGCCTATGAAAATGTTGGGCACAATGACAACGTTGGGACGTGAACATCTAAGAGATCCTCTAAATAGGAGGAGGAACTAGAAATAGGCCCCCAGAAGAGGTGCGACCCCATTGTACTTTCTACCATTTCTATGGTTATGACATGAGTGAATACAGGGAGGCTACTATGCTGCTAAAAAGAGCAACCTCTTGAAACAGGAGATGCTACTCTCTAGATGGCGCTATAAGGATGAACTCACCTAGGAGAGGTGAGATGAGACAACACTCACCTCGACATAACACGAATGACGATCGAGATAGGCCTAGGGATAGATAGCGACCTAGGAGGGATCATCCCATCATATCTGATAACATGCTCATCCGAGAGATTGATATTGGGGAACCATATGTGAGAGGTGAATCATGAAATGCTCGAAGGAATTATACAAGGGAAGCTAAGGACCTGCCTTTGGCCATCTATATAGTGAACCAACATCATAGGTTGAGACCCGTAGAGGCCATCACATTCACTTAGGAAGATGCAACAGGTGTGCATTATCCCTATCGTGTGCTGGTAAGAAACAGATTGAAGCGCATGCTTGTAGAAAATGGAAGTTCAACGAACATCCTGTTTGGTTCAACCAATGAAAAGATGGTGATAGATCACGAACTCATGCCTATGACCGCTCTCCTATATGGTTTTACTGGGGATACTAACATTCCGAGAGGAATGATCGCTATGGCTTTCGAAATGGGGGTGCCACCTCTTGTGGCCAACCACATCATAGAATTCTTGGTAGTTGACTAACGAGCTGCTTATCATGGAGTCTTTAGGAGACCTGCCTTGAAGGAGCTGTGGGCTATGATGTCTATCCATAATTTGTGTATGAGGTTTCCAACCAAATAGGGTATAACCACTGTTCAAGGAGATTAGATGGAATCAAGGAAGTGTTACCTGAACTCTTTAAGAAATGCCTCACTCGGGGGTAAATATGGTAATCTTAAACACTGAAATGATCAATGTCCCTAAAGAAGGGGCAGACCATTGCATAAGAGGGAGATGTTAAGATGACGAAAGCCCCTGGAAAAGGTCTTCCTGAAGAAGCAGCCCTGGACGAATTGGACCCTCGAATCATCGAATCGAATTCACAAACTGCCCAACAGATGAGCTAGAGAGTTTTCCTGTAGACTTTCAAGACCTCTTTAAAATCCTGTAGGTAGGAAAGGACTTGAAATATGAAGTAAAAGAGGAGCTGAAGAACTTTTTGCGAAGAAACTTTATTTTAATTGCATGGACACACGAGGACATGGTAGTAATAGACCCAAAGATCAGCTGCCACCACTTAAGAGTTGATTCAAACCAAGCCCCACATAGACAGAGAGAAAAGCCTTCAATGCGGAGAGGTATGAAGCCTTGATAGATTGACGCCTACTAGAGGATAGTCCCAGATTCAAAGCCAAGTGTTCCACATCCAACGGTTCTTCTCTTATTCCCTTCTCATTATAAATACCAACACATACACTATCCATGTAAATATAAGAGAAGTATAAGTTTTATATTGTCACTACCCATAAGCTCACCACCACTAAAAATCATATTTCGGTGAACATCACAGCTAGACATCCCATATTATGTCTACAAACTCACTAACTTGACCGTTGGAGTACTTGCAGATGCTTCCACCCCTACCGAAAAAGGCCTCGAGTGACTAACAATGTGTTACTATGCGCATAAAGGAGGTCACATGGAAGAACTCAGTTGGCCACATGTTTGGGCCATTTTTGGCGTCAACAATGTTGAAGATGTGTAAATAGACAAGTGCTAAATTGTTAAAAATGCAATTTCATGGTCCAAGAATTCATAGTTCTTAAACATCGAATTTCACACAATGTGATTGAGGTAGACAATGCCAAAATCCAAGTTATTGAAAAATTACCTTCACCAATCTCTATGAAGGCATAAGGAAATTCTTGGGACATGCTAGATTTTATATGGGGTTTATCAAGGACTTCTCAAATATTACCAAACCACTTTGCTTCTTACTTGAGAAGAACATTTCATTTGATTTCTCTAAAAAATTACCAAGCCACTTTCAACGCTCTTAAGGAGAAAATCATCATAGCTCTTATTATTGTAGCTCCTAATGGGATCTACCCTTTGTGCTTTTGTGCGATGCAAGAGATTAAGCCTTTGGAGTAAAGAGAGATAAGATCTTACATGTCATTTATTATGCTATGGGACATTGATTGATGTCCAATTGAATTATGCCACTACCGAGAAAGAGATGCTAGTGGTGGTTTTTGCTTTTGACAAGTTTTGGTCTTATCTCATTAGTTCCAAGGTGATTGTCTCTTCTTGCCACTCAGCCCTCAATTATTTGCTAGCGAAGGAAGATGACAAGATGAGGTTGATTAGAAAGGTTGGGTTCTTTTGAAAGAATTTGATTTAGGAATTTGTAACAAGAAAGGATTGAGAATCTTGTAACCGATCACTTATCTGGACTTAAACAAATTGAGGAATCGGGCATGAAGAGATAAATGAGGTATTCCCGATGAGCAACTTTTGCAAGTCATGCATCTTCTCCAAGCTTCCCATGTACCATGGTTTGCGGACCATGTATATTTTCTTGCAAGTGGTGTCACTCCTTTGGATATCTCTTATCAAAAAAGGAAGAAGTTCTTCGTCGATATTAAACACTATCTTTGGGAAGACCCATTTTGTTCAAAAGAGAGCCGAATCAAATCATTATAAAATGTACACCAGATGAGGAACTGGAGAAAATCCTTGAATAATGTCACTTTTTTCCTTATGGGGGTCACTTTGGTGATGTGAAAGCTGCATCAAAATTTCTTCAATCGATATTCTATTGGCTCATTTTGTTCAAGGATGCCCATACATTTGTATCTAAGTGCGACCAATGTCAACGTAGTGGAACATCCCCAATCCAAAAGAAATGCCATCGAATTTTATCTCAGTGGTGGATATTTTTTATATGTGGGAAACTGATTTCATAGGGTCTTTACCATCGGCATGCTCAAATCAATTAATCTTGGGACGGTTGACTAGATGTCAAAATGGGTAGAAGCGTTGACCTTGTCTATTAATGATAGTCGGGTGGTAGTGAAATTTTTGAGGAAAAAGCATCTTCTCACATTATGGGACCCCCTAAGCTATCAATAGCGATTGAGGCAAACAATTTTGTAATCGCTTCTTCTACTCATTCTTGACCAAGTATAGAGTGAAGTACTGGGTGGCTACTCCCTATCATCCACAAACTAGTGGACAAGTGGAGATTTTAAATCGAAAATTGAAGAAGATTCTTGAGTTGACGGTGAATGCCTCAAGAAAAGATTGGTCCATAAAATTAGATGATCCATCATGAGTCTGCCATACCGTATTCAAAAATCCCATTGGTATTTCTCGAGACCGTCTCATGTTTAGTAAGGCAAGCCACATTTTGGTTGAACTTGAGTATCAGGCCTATTAAGCTATCTAAGCATTAAGCTTGGATATGAAGTTGGCCGGTGATAAAAGATTGCTCCAACTAAATGAACATGAAGAGCTCCACCTCAATTCATGTGAGAATGCCATGATATACAAAGAAAAGATAAAGAAGTGGCATAATAATACATTGTGAAGCAAAAATTGTATGTTGGACAACAAGGTCTCCTTTACAACTTTTGTCTCTGGCTGTTTCCTAAAAAAACATGTTCTAAATGGTCAGGACCTTTCACTATTGTTGAAGGTTGAGTTGTATTATGAGGAAAATGGGAACCTCAAATCAACGGGCAAAGGTTTGGAAGGTGATTTTTCGAAAGAGAAGTTGTCCATTCTTCTTGCCAATCTAGAATGATCATTCCTCAAAATTGAGTTAAAGATTTTAATTAAGTGCTTGTTAGGAGGCAATTCTCTTAATCTCAACCCTTTTATTTTCTAATTTTCTTGTGGTTTATATTTTCATTATCAACTTTTTTTTATTATAGATCAATTTTTTTAGTCATTTTTTTGAAGTCCTAGTTACCCATGGTTTTCAACAAGTTCGGAGGTGAATTGGTAATGATTTTTATAAGAAGGTCACAAACTCAAGTCCATTATACTTCGATAAACATCCAATTGGGAAAGTTTCATTTACCCACTCTTCACTTTGATTTTATACTTTCACGCTGAGTACATTGTGTAATTCAAGTTTGGGGGTGATTGTTTATCGGTGGTGATTATATTTTTCCCTGATTTTTGTAGAAATGTTAGATATCCTTGTCAGCTAAGGATGATTTGATATTTAAAATTGTTGTCAATTCATAAGCTATGACCAAATATGCTACTTGTGCCTATTTTTGTTTTTAGAAAAAATTACTTATTCATGTAAAATCCCAAGTTATTTTGAGCACAATATTCATGATCAAATGTTGTCTAGGAATGGAAATTATTGATTGATGAAGAGAGTTTTGAATTGGTAAATCTAGGTTATGAGTTGTGTATAAATTTATATTAATCTACATTCTCTCTCTATCACTTAACCCTATTGCAAGATAAATTTGGGGTTGATCGAGTTGGTAAAGGAAATTATCTAGAAATGTGTTGATTCCATGCATGTTGAGTGTATTTGGAAACAAGTATAAATTAGGCAATTAACATCCGCTAGAGATCCAAGCCCCTCATATATCTGTCTTGTTCAAAAAGGGCATTGCACTTGTTAAATCCTATGCTTCACTCCATAGCCTTTTGAATTGAGTTAGTAAGTCCGTATGGGTATTTTGAAATCATGCATTTGTAATTGAAAGTGTGGGCTTAGATAACTAGAGGATTTAAATTACTTAGTATAAACTTAAATCTCGAAGCATTCAACTTTGTGGAGAAATATAACATGTCTAGATTGTTGACATTGCCGGTGTAATCTAAGTAATGTAGAGTGGTAAAAGAAATGAATAATTTGAGAGCAGCTATAGATTAACTTTAATTGATATAAGTTTTAACGATTCTTATTCGTTTTCTTTTAGAATTTTGTTTTGAATTTGAACTTCCTAATTTTTGTTGTCCTTAGTCTTCAATATTGTGTACATCATTCGAAAAGTATTGATCTTGTTGTACTTGATCTGGTTATCAAAAGAACCTTCCGAAGAAGGCTAAGGGAAAAAAGAGAAGCAAGAAGACAAAAAAAAAATTTAGATAGCACAGCAAGGGACAATGATGATCCTATTGGAAACATTCCAAGAGGTGGCACTCTTCAGGGTTTTGATCCTCAAGCGGGTAAGGTTAAAGATCCCGTGATAAATGAAGAAGACATTCTTTCGGGGAATTTCATAAATCCTTCCATTGTGGAAAATCAACAAAGCATCGTCTACCCTTCTTATGATCATTGAAACTTCCAATTTTGATTAGATGTAATCAATCTATTCTCCAATGCCTTTTTCATTCTATGGGAGAACAGATAAAAATCCACATTCCCACATTGCTCATTTCATGGAAATTTGTAGCAACATGTGAGTGTGGTCTGGATAAAGGTTTTGTTCATACATTGAAGAACAAGTTAAGAAAATGGCTTGACACTTTGCCTCTGAGAAGCATCACTAATTGGGCCGAGTTTGTTCAAAAATTCACTACGAAGTTCTTTCCACTCGCTAGAGTTGCTAAATTCAAACATGATAGCATAAACTTCTATAAATCTGACTCAGAGAGCTTTCATGAGGCTTGNACTCGCTAGAGTTGCTAAATTCAAACATGATAGCATAAACTTCTATAAATCTGACTCAGAGAGCTTTCATGAGGCTTGGGAGAGATTCAAGGACATGCTTAGAAAGTGCCCAAATCATAGAATCTCAATGGGAGCATAAGTCAACTATTTCTATGCCAGTTTGACTCCATGCAATTCTAATGTCGACTCATCTTCTAATAGGTCAATCAAATGGAAGAGCCTTTGGGAAGCTTATTACTTGTTTGAAATTATGAGAGAACAAATTACAATATGGCCGGATAGGAGTTCACAAAGGTGAGCTAGTGGAGTACGTGAGAGTGAAGCTTATTCACTTGTTCTAGCCAAGATTTACTCACTAGCAAATAAAGTAGAAGAGCTTTCTACTTCTACTTCCACTTCTACTTCTCATCCCGTCACATGTTATAAGCTCTTCTGTTTTGTCATATACGTGGAGAAAATCATTCGAGTTCAAGATTTCCATTGATGACCAATGGTTTTGCTTCTACCGAGAAAGTGGCATATGCTCAAAAATTTCAATGACAAGGGTACAATCCTTATTCTCAAACTTACAATCCCGATTGGCAGAACCATCCTATTCTTTCATTTATGGCAATAATCGAAATGTACTAAACCCCGAGGTCACAAGAGAAAAAGGAAGGATATAAAGAGGCTATCACTAAATTGGCGAATCATCAATTGTAATATCAAGAATGCAATGATACCTCTTTGAAGAACTTGGAGAACTAAGTGGGTCAAGTAGTTAAACTCCTCTTGAAAAGGTAACAATGAGCTTTTCTTAGCAATATCGAGACTAATCCAAGAGAGAATGTGCAAGCTATTACAACAAGAAATGTGAAATTCCCAATAGTTTAATCCAACAAAGTACACACCGAAGAAGATGGGCTCAGTCAAAACCTGAAGAAAATGGTGAATTGGCTAAGGAAAG
Source organism: Fraxinus sp. D2006-0159 (assembly GCA_903798375.1). Taxonomy (NCBI): domain Eukaryota; kingdom Viridiplantae; phylum Streptophyta; class Magnoliopsida; order Lamiales; family Oleaceae; genus Fraxinus; species Fraxinus sp. D2006-0159. The sequence goes on along the minus strand of CAIGRQ010248471.1, from coordinate 6,773 downwards.
TGAATCAGGATCATCAACATCAAAAGGTCCAATACCAGTCAAAGCTCATGTGTCTCATATTCCCTTTTCCTCAAAGGCTTCAACATCACAAACTTGATGCTCAATATGAATTTTTTTAGAGGAAATCAAGAATCTACACATTAACATTCCATTTATCGATGTTTGGGTCAAATGCCAAGTTCATAAAGGATATTCTTTCCAACAAAATGAAACTTAAGAAACATGAGATGGTGATGTTAACGAAGGAATGTAGTGCCATTTTGGAAAATAAGTTATCCCCTAAAAATCAAAGATCCAAGAAGTTTTATTACTACATGTAGTATTGGTGATTCAAAATTTTAATAAAACTTTATGTGATTTTGATGCTGCATTAATTTGATGCCTTTGTCTATTTTTAACAAATTGGGATTAGGAGAGGCCAAGGCAACCACCGTATCTTTATAATTGGCTGATAGATCCATCAAATATCCACTTGATGTTATCGATGATGTCCTTATAATGTAGACAAATTTATCTTTCTTGGTTGATTTTATTATTCTTGATACAAAGGAAGATCATGACATTCCTATGATTTAGAAAATGTCATTCCAAGCTACCAGAAGAGCTCTAATTGATGTGCAAGGGGACAATCGATTGGAGAGTATGCATTAACTACCGAAAGCTCAACAATGCTACTAGGAAGGATCACTTTCCTTTTCCATTCATTGATCAAATGCTTAGCATTTGGCAGTTAATTCGTAATATTTTTTTCTAGATGGGCATTTGGGCTATAATCAAATTTCAATAGCCCTGAAGGATCAAGAGAAAACAACTTTTACTTGTCCATATGGTACTTTTATATATAGGATGATACCTATTGTCTTTTCAATGCACCCGCTGCTTTTCAATGATGCATGATGGGTATTTTCCCTTACTTGGTGGAGAAATTTATTAAGGTATTCATGGATGACTTCTCGGTGTTCGCGACTTCATTCGATGAATGCTTGAAAAAACTTGGACATGATGTTGAAGAGGTATGAAGAGACCAACTTGGTGAAAATTGGGAAAAATGTCATTTCATGGTCCAAAGAAGGTATAGTTCTTGGACACCGAGGTTCACACAAGAGGATTGAGGTTGCCAAGGCCAAAATACAAGACATAGAAAAATTGCCTCCACCAATCTCTATGAAAAGGCATAAAAAGTTTCTTGGAAAATGTCGGGTTTTATAGGCAGTTTATGAAGGATTTCTCGAAGAGTACCAAGTCGCTTTGCTCTCACTTGAGACGAACATTCAATTTGATTTCTCTCAAGAGTGTCTTCGGGCTTTTAACAAACTTAAGGAGAAACTCATCATGACTTCTATTATTGTAGCTCTGGATTAGGATCTATCATTTGAGCTTATGTACAATGCAAGCGATTATGCCATTGGAGCAATGTTGGGGCAAAGGTGATAGGTAGATTATTCGTTTGAAAGAATTTAATTTAGAGATTTGTCATAAGAATGGGACCCAGAACATTGTAGCCGATCATTTAACTAGTGGATAAGTGGAGATTTCAAATAGAAAATTGAAGAGGATTACTGAGTTGATGGTGAATACCTCAAGAAAAGACTGGTCCAAGAAATTAGATGATGGATTATAACCTACCAAACTGCATTCTTAATTCTCATTGGTATGTCTCCATACCGTCCCAGTTTTGGTAAGGCATCCCATCTTCCAGTTGAACTTGAGCATCTGGCCTATTGGCACGATCAAAGTATTGGACTTTGATCTTAAGTTGACTGGTGGGAAAAGATTACCCCAACTAGATGAACTTAACGAGCTCTGCCTCTATTCTAATGATAATGCCTGGATATACAAAGAAAAGATAAAAAAGTGACATGATAAATACATTGTGATGTGAGAATTTTATGTTGGGAAACATGTTCTCCTTTACAACTCTTGTCTCTGGTTATTTCCCAAAAAAAACTCCTCTCTAGATGGTCGGGACATTTCACAATTGTTAAACTCTTCCCACATGAAACGGTCGAGTTATATTATGGGAAAAAGAGAACTTCGAAGTCAATGAGAAAAGGTTGAAACCATACTTAGGAAGTGATTTTTCAAAATAGAAGTCATCTATTCTTCTTGCCAACCTGGAATGATATTGCCAACCATACTGGACACAACCCAATTCTCTTACTCTTAACCTTTTTATTTTCTAATTTTCTTGTGCTTAATACTTTCGTTGTCAACTTTTTGATTATAGATTAAGTCTTGTGGGTCATTTTTTAAAGTCTTAGTTGCCCATGGTTTTCAGCAAGTTTGGGGGTGATTTGGTAATAATTTTTAGAAGAAGGCCACAAGCTCAAGTCCATAATCTTTCAACGAACATCAAACTGGGGAAGTTTCATTAAACCTCTCCTTTCTTTTATTTTATTCTTTTGTAAATTGAGGATAACGTGTAATTTAGGTTTGAGGTGGTGATTTTATTTTGCCTTAATTTTTGCGGACATGTTAGATAGCCTTTCCGAATAAGAGTGCTTTGATATTTAAAATTGTTATTGATTCATAAGGTATGACCAAATATGCTATTTGTGCCTGATTTTATTTTATTTTATGTTTTCTTTCTTTCCTTTTTTCTTGAAAAAGTTGCTTATTCATGTGAGACCTAAGGTATTTTGAACACAATAGTCATAACCATTTGTTGTCTAGTTGTGGAAATTATTGATTGATGAAGAGAGTTTTGAAATGGTAGAACTAGATCGTAAATTGTGTATAAATTATTGATTGGGGTGGCCGAGCCGACAAAAGAGATAATCTAGAAATATGTTGATTCTATACACCTTGAGTATATTAGTGAGGAGTGTCTTTGACTAACATGTATAAACTAGGTAATACCATATGCTAGGGATCTAAGCCCCGTATATATTTTTATCTTGCTCAAAAAGGGCATTGCATTTGTTAAATCATCTACCTCACTTCGCTTCCTTTTGACTTGAGTTAGTAAGTCCGTAAGGGTATCTCGAAACCCAGTACCCTTTGGTATTTAAAAATTAGTGAGATATCAACATAAAGCTCGTTACATGGGTAAAAAAAGCTCAAGGGAGTGAGGTCAATCATGATCTATAATTTTTAAGCTTGCAAGAAATCGTGCATTTGTAGTTAAATTTGTGGTTTTAAATAACTACTAGGTTTGGATTACATAGTAAGAGCTTAAATGGTTAAACACTCAACTCTGGGAAGAATCATCACATGTTTAGATAGTTGACATTACCCGTGTAACCTAAGCAAAGTAGAGTGGTAGCAGAAACAAATGATTTGAGAGCAACGTATAGATTATCATCTCGGGAAAGAAAAGAAGTGTATTTTTGGGGATGTGAATTTCACGGATGGAAAATGAAAGAATTGACAACCAAAGGTTAGGTTGACACCAATTTGAACATTTTTCCTTCTCTACAACTTTTTCTGAGTCTAGGTAATGATTGAAAATGATTATACACAAACACACACTGATCAAACAATGGATAAGGTCATGGATATTTTGGAAAGGTATCTAATATTGTTGATTTTTATCAAGTGTTGTTTGATTGTGCTAGTAAATAATCTTGCTCGAGATAAACAAGAATTTAAATTTGGGGATACTTGATAAGTGTGTTTTCACACATTTATTGGAGGCCTAATGCGAGTTAATATTAATGAAATGAGCGAATTTGTACTCACAATTGTGTTATTATTATCTTTGTAGGCTGTAACCACCAATTTGAAGGAGAATAATACAAAAGAAGAGAAAAATGACTAAATACGTATAAAAACTTGAATTTGGAGACCAAAGTAAAAGTGCTAAAATTTGAAGAACTTTTAATGCACTTTATTGAGGGTATAATTGATCGAAAAGTCAAAATTGGAGGACCAAAATGTACAAGATCAAAGTTGAGAAAGAAAATGTGCAATTATTAAAGGACACGTATAATTTTTGATTTTGCACATAGGCCCTCGAGAGGGGTCTAGCCCAAAGTTAGTGTGCCTTTGGACTAGGCAACATGTGCATGAGGGGTCGGCCCTCGTACGCTCGTGACTGTGTCTAGGGACAAAACATTCTAACCCTGTTTGTAATTTTTGATTCTTTTGGGGGCATTTTGGGAAATTTTCTAGGTGCATCTTAGGTCATATAAAAACCTAATATCAACCATTACTCCAATCATTCATTACACCCTTGAAGAAAGAAAATGAGGAGAAAAACCGAGCAAAAGTGCAAGAATTTTGGGAGAACTCTAAACCAAATCATTGCAATTTTAAAAACCCAATCAAGGGGTGGGTTCTACCTATTATCTTGTATTTAATCCTTTATTTTCTCTACTTTGTATTGTATTTCTTGAACTTTTAAATTGTGTGCCATTTATATACAATGAGCTAAGCTTTTAATTTTGAGATGATTGATAAAGCTTAAGCTTGTGTGATTAATATTAATATTTGTCATTTATGTTTAAATACTTATGTTCTTGTGTATTTACTAATGTATTTAATGTATTTCATTAATTTAGCCAATAAATGATCATGTTGAGTGATTTGTACAATCTTTGGGATAATATTGTCTATTTTGGATTAAATAGTAAATTCTCTAGGTTCTTGTAGGAGATGTGATATGATCCAAGAGCCGAGCCCGATGAAGCCGAACCCAGGATGAGACCTGTTGATTATCGAAGGAGGCTCGATGACACATTCGAGGGAAAGGCGAGTGAAGGAGGCAATGGGATTACTTGCTCAAGTTATTGTGGACGAGGTGTCAAAGTTAACAAGTCAAGGAACAAATTTCATGTTGGGCTCGGAAGAAGAAATCAAATGGATCAAAGAAACCAAATGGATCAACTCGGTTCAACCGTTCAAGTAGCAAACGAGCAGCATGCATGAAAATGTGAATAACTTTCAGCTCGGGTGTCAGATTTTTGCCCATGAGTACAATCCGAAATTGTCACAAAATTCTGCACAAGAAAAAATAGATGTCAATTTTACCAATATATGGTCACATAGTGTATAATGAATGTGCCTGCATACCTATCTACCGAGATAAAATTGAAGGCTGAAGGATGAACTATGCGACTGCATTGAAATGTACTATGCGACCGCATAGTACATTTTTGGGATGAAATTTTCCTTTTCCATGAATGTTTCCTAATTGCATTAAAACACTATTTTTTGATATCTTTGCAATCTTTTAGGAATTTGATTACATTTTTACTAGATTTTCTAGCCATTAGTATAAATAGGACTTCAATATTCAATGTATGGACCTTTTGACAAATTTACTATTGAGATATATTCGAGAGGCTACTGTACTTTTCAAACCTTGTTCTTCTTAGAACATTCTGAACTTATCAAGAGGATTCTTGTAGCATTCAATATCGGTTGTGGATCAACGTGTTTAGTAATCAAAAGGTCATTGAAACACTGTTTTTTGATTGGTTTCTTGATTTATTGATTCTTGGTTCAAACTCAAAATCAAGATTATTCTTTGGACTTTCTTGAGATCTTCAATCTCGTTGTGGGTTGCGTAGTGTTCATTGCTACGTGGTTCTCATCAAGATAGAGATGTATTTTTAACCCTAGATAACCTATAGAGCTACATAAAAATATTGTAGGTTAAAACCATTCGATTATGACAAACTTAACTCGAGAGGGGTAATTAGTTAAAATAGGGAAATCAGACCTAATATAGTAGTTGAGATTTGCATTTTGACTTATTGAAAAATTAATTAGACGATGGTTAAGTGAAATCATGAATCTCAACTATTTTATCACCCAAAATTTCCACAACTCTTAGATTTGATATTTTTGTAGATTTAAAGCTTTTTTACCTTTCTCAAATGTGATTGTATCTTACATTTTTATAATAAATCAACTAGTGTGTAACTGAGAAAACATTCCTTGTGTGATCGATGATTCGAGCTTGTATATGATGCGTGTGCTTGTGGTATACAATTTTAGCAAATATTCATCTTCAATCTAATCAATATATTTATTACCAATGTCATGGCTTACCAATCATCAATAGCCCTTTGAAGATGAATAGTTGAAAAACCAAGAAAAAAAAAATTGGGAGGGTGGGGGGGTGTGGAATTGTAATCCTAGGAAAAGAATAAATTTAATATTATTTCAAAAAAAAATTTCAAAAACTTTCTTAATTTACTCTTATTTAATTATTAACAACTAATAGTAATTTTTGTTGGAAGTAGTAAAGAAATAAGGATATATTAGTAAATGAACCAAACAAAACGTTCTAAACAAAAAAAAAAAAAAACAAGATTATATAATTGAGACAATAAAATAAAGAAAGTCAATCTATATAAATGGAAAGGACAGAGTCCAGAAAGAAATAGGGTTAATTTCACAAATGGTTACTCAAGTTACGTCAATATCACAAAACAGTCAATAAAATTTAAAACTTGCACTAACGATCATTGAAGTTACGTTCGGTTTCAGTAATGGTCACTAAAGGACCTTTTCATTTTAATTGGAACTTAATGGACCAAAATAGTTGAATGTTGAACCTTGAGGACCTAAATAGAAAATTTACAATAAAACCCCCCCAAATCTCATTTTTTTTTTTGCTGGGGTTAATTTCACAAACGGTCACTGAAGTTACGTCAAAATCACGAAACGATCACTAAAGTTTAAAACATGCAATAACGGTTACTAAAGTTACGTTCGGTTTCAGTAAGGGTCACTAAAGGACATTTTTCATTTTAATTGGAACTTAATGGACCAAAATAGTTGAAGCGTGAACCTTGAGGACCTAAATCGCAAATTTGACAATA
>CAIGRQ010248461.1:0-10198 GCA_903798375.1 Fraxinus sp. D2006-0159 | reverse complement strand
AGTATCCGAAGTTGGCCCGAATTCAAGAAAGCCTTTTTAAAGCGTTTTGCAACCAGTAAGGAAGGGGAGAGGCCTATACAAAGATTACAGGATATGAGAGAGCATCAAGGTGAACCCCTGAAAAATTTCATTTCACGATTTATCGATGAAATGACATACTGTGTGCAAGTCACGGATAAGGAGGCATTGACCGCGCTGAGAGGCGGATTGGACATGAACTCCCTCTTCTGGAGGGACGTGTAAAACAAGAATCCTGCCTCCTATGATGCATTGCTGGAAATGGTAAGGCGCAAAATCGTCAATGAGGAATTAAAAGATCACAGGAACAGGGCCAGTCAAGGTCTGCCGCCTCTGCAAATGCAGAGGGAAAGGGGACCTACTTCCCACTTGATGAACAGTCAGGCCCTAATAAACCATGGACAGGAACTCGCTGCAGCAACACTCAGTGCGGTACTGACTCTAGCATACGAAGAAGTCAACCCTGGTACCACGACTCACCAACGCCCAATAAACCAGAGGCGCACACCAAGAGGGGGAAGTATGGAATGGAATGCTAGACCTAGAAATAGGGACGAAGCATCACAGTATTCCATGTACCATCAGTCCTATGGACATCCAACCAAAAATTGCCGGGACGCTGCCAGACGCCCCGCCAAAAACTTACCCAGCAGGACAAATCAACAACCTCTGAACCATGAACAACGGTGACTCAGCAGGGATAACCTCCCGCGCGGGAGGGAGAATGATGCTGAAAGATCTAAGGACGCTCAAAGACAAAGGCGGAGCCCTCCACCGAACGCCGAACTTGACCTCATTCGGGAAATTGACACCATATCGGTGGACCTCGTGTAGGAGGGGACTCTAAAAACTCCCAAAAGAATTATGCTAGGGAGGTAGGTGACCCAGCCATGACCAGTACGTAGTGAATCATTCCCCTAATGGAATAGCTATCCCTCCAATCACTTTTACGCAGGAAGATACAATTGAAGTACATTACCCACACTGTGACGCCTTAGTAATATGGGCCGTCGTGGCCCGCAATGGCCTGAAAAGAATGTTGGTGGATAATGGAAGGTCAGTCAACATCATATTTGGCACAACCTTCGACAACATGAAGGTGGACCACGAACTAACTCCAATGACCTCCCCCCTATATGGCTTCACTGGAGATAGCATCCTCCCACGAGGAAAAATCACNGGGCCGTCGTGGCCCGCAATGGCCTGAAAAGAATGTTGGTGGATAATGGAAGGTCAGTCAACATCATATTTGGCACAACCTTTGACAAAATGAAGGTGGATCATGAACTAACCCCAATGAACTCCTCCTTGTACGGCTTCACAGGAGACAACATCATCTCAAGAGGAAAAATGACACTATCCATAGAATTAGGAGTGGAGCCCCTGATCACCCGCCATTTTATGGAATTCCTAATAGTTGATAACCGCTCCGCCTATCATGGGGTACTTGGAAGACCTGCCCTGAAGGAACTATGGGCAGTCACTTCCATCCACCACCTATGCATAAAATTCCCCAGTGAAGGTGGTATTGCAACGGTTCGAGGCGACCAAAGAGGAGCTCGGGAATGCTACTCATATTCCCTAAGAAAAGCCAAACCCAGAACACACATCATCTTTACCGACGTCGAAATGAAGGATCCCCCGAACAAGGGGCTGTCACCGAACAAGGGGAAGATGTCCTCATGGCGGAGGCCATCGAAAGGGGAAGTACCTCTGACACAATGCGATCCCCAGGACCAGGAACAATCGCATCAGGGGTTGTTGGCTTGGAAGAGCTGGATTCACGCATTATAGACTGCAAACCTCTATCGCCCCAATGGAAGAACTAGAATCCTTCCCAACCGACCCTGCGGATCCCACAAAGCAATTATAAATAGGGAATGACCTACCTCCGGAGACAAAAACAAAGTTGAGGAGTTTTCTACTAAACAACTTAGACGTGTTCGCCTGGAAACATAGTGACATGATAGGCATCGATCCCAAAGATAGCTGTCACCATCTGTACATTGACAAAAAAACTACGCCGCACCATCAGAAAAGGAGGGCCCTCAATCTAGAAAGGTATAAAGCTCTGAAAGAAGAGGTGAAAAAGCTAATTGACAACGGCTTCATTAGAGAATCTATGTATCCGAAATGGGTGTCCAATCCGGTCCTGGTAAAAAAACACAAAGGAAAATGGAGGGTCTGCATTGACTTCTCAAACTTGAACCATGCTTGTCCAAAAGACAGCTCCCCACTTCCCAGGATAGACCAGTTAGTAGACTCAACCACTGGACATGAACTTCTCAGTTTCATGGATGCCTACTCCGGGTACAATCAAATCCCAATGTTTTCACCTGATGAAGAACACACCTCTTTCGTCACAGACAAATGGCTTTACTGTTACAAGGCAATGCCCTTCGAATTAAAAAACGCTGGAACGACATACCAGAGGTTGGTTGACAAGATGTTTGCTGACGTCATTGGTAAAACAATGGAGGTCTACGTGGACGACATGCTGGTAAAAAGCCTGAAGGCAGCTGACTACATCGCTCATCTCAGCGAAGCGTTCCACATCCTGCGGAGGTACCACATGAAACTCAATCCCTTGAAGTGCGCGTTCGGAGTATCATCAGGTAAATTCCTCGGATACATTGTTAATCAAAGGGGTATCGAAGTGAATCCTGAAAAGGTCAAAGCTTTAATAGAAATGAGATCACCCCAGAAGCCAAACGAGGTGTAGAGCCTCACCAGACGAGTTGCAGCCCTGAATCGCTTCATTTCTAAGGCGACCGACAAGTGTCTACCTTTCTTCAAAATTCTCAAAGGAGGAAACAAGTTTCAATGGACCGATGAATGTGAGCCGGCCCTACAGGGGCTAAAAGAGTATCTGGGACAAGCACCACTCCTATCCAAACCCAAGAACCACGAAGTATTGCACCTATACTTAGCAGTAACCTCGGGGGCCCTGAGCTCTGTTTTAATAAAGGAGAAAGGCGGTCATCAGTTACCAGTATACTATGTAAGCAAGGCGTTGGTTGCCATCGAAACACGCTACCCTGACATGGAAAAGTTGGCACTCGCCCTGGTGATAGCTTCCAGGAAACTAAGGCCATATTTCCAGGCTCACAGCATCCATGTCCTGACAAATTATCCCCTTAAACAAGTACTCCAAAAGCCGAACGCCTCAGGAAGGCTGTTTAAATGGTCCGTGGAACTCAGTGAATTCTATATCACCTATAAATCAAGGGCAGCTGTCAAGGGGCAAGCCTTGGTAGACTTTGTGGCAGAATTCACCCCTGTACCAATCATCGAAGAAGAAATGGAACCCTCCGAACCTCCAATATGGAGGCTCTCGGTTGATGGATCCTCAGGGAATGCAGGATCAGGGGCATGAATCGTGCTGGTTAGTCCGGAGGGACATAAATTAACATGCGCAGTAAGGTTTGGCTTCCCAGCAACAAACAACGCAGCGGAATATGAAGCCCTTCTGGCCGGGCTTCGATTGGCCCGGGAACTCATAATCAGCAGTGACTCCCAGCTAGTGGTCAGCCAGGTTCACAAAAACTATTCTGCGAGAGACAATGCCATGGCTTCCTACCTGAAATTGGTAATGAGTTTGATTCCTTCCTTCAAGAAATTCCAGTTAATGCAAATACCGAAATCTCACAACGCCCACGCCGACACACTAGCCAAACTGCCAGGCGGCAAGGACTCCGAACTACTCACTATCGTCCCAATAGAAATAGGAGAAATAATAATGTGGGTGGAGGGTACACCTCCCTGGATGGAACCCATCATATCTTATCTAAAGGATCAGACCTTACCATCTAACAAGGAAGAAGCCAGAAAACTAAGAAGAAGAGCCCCCCATTTCATCTTCCGAGATGACATACTGTACAAACGAGGGTTTTCACTACCCCTATTGCGGTGTATCAGAGGAGAACAGGCAGACTATGTACTTAGGAAAATTCATGAAGGCATATGTGGTAATCACACCAGAGGATGGTCGCTAGCACAAAAAGTGCTGAAACAAGGATACTACTGGCCCACCTTAAAAAAGGACGCACAACGGTTTGTCCAGAAATGCGCCAGCGGTTCGCCACCATCCCAAGGCAGCCCCCTCAAGAGCTAAATGTGGTCTCCAGCCCTTGGCCGTTTGCAAAATGGGAGGATCGATCTAAGCCGACCTCTGCCGAAAGGAAGAGGAAGCGTAAGCTTTGCCATCATCGCCATCGATTACTTCACCAAGTGGGTAGAAGCTGAGCCACTTGCAAAAATAACTGAAGCAAATACATCAAAGTTCCTCTAAAGGAACCTCATCTGCAGGTTTGGTATTCCCCATTTGATCGTTTCAGACAATGGTCGACAGTTTGATAATAAGAAAGTCCAAGAGATGTGTGAGGAGTTTGGCATTAAAGATGACGATCACAACACGAACCTCAGCAGGTAACATCTCGACCACTGTCGCGTCAATCTTACTATCACGGCCCCCCAGGAAGTTGCCGAATTTCCCTAGGGTCTTCGTTATAACATCTTGAGAGGCCTCAGCAGAAGCCGATGAGGTATCCCCAGCATATTCGCTAATCTCCCGGAGCTGCTCCTCATCATCGCGTCAATGGAGGCTTGCAGCAACTTTGGGGTTTCGGGAATCACCTTCCCTACATATGACACAGTCATCCCAAAATTCCCAGAACTCCCACCGACTAGGGCTAGCCTCCTTCTCTTGGCGGGCTCCTCTGATATCCCCTTGCCCTTATCGACGACAGATGCAAATTCTCAAGACGTTTTCCCTCTCCCTTCTCTTGATGACGGATCCGCTGAACAACGTCATGATTGTCGCCTTATCTCTGAAGAAGATTTCTTGGCCGTGGCGCTAAGAATCGTCGCCATGTCAGGCTTGGGATACTCCTTCTTTGGGGCCATCCTATTCAAGAATCCAACCATAAATGGAAATAGGATGCTTGAAAATTCGATGGCAGAGAGAGTTTAGAACATGAAATCTGTAGCGAAATGTTGGAAGGTCGAGATTTTGAGTTTTATACGAAAAAGGGGCAAATTTTAACCGTCGGATCAAGATCTTCATGATCAGAGACGTTCAAATTTCTAAACAATCTGGATCGTGGAAACTGAAGGGTTATTCTCTTAGTGATGCCCCAGATCGATGCGTGCATCCCACAGCAAGATGTCAACGTGTAGACGACTATACTAGACCAGTCCCCAATATACGCTTAGCCATATTAAATCGAATGCGCAATGATGAACATTTATTAGCTTGGGGGATTCCCAAAAGTCAGTCGAACTGGATTCGTGGCCTCGGAAGTCCATGTGAACAAAAACTACCCCAAGGTTCGTGGCCTTGGAAGATCAGTATAGCCTGCCAACCTCATCCAGTGCTCGTGGCCTCGGAGGATCAGTATAGCCTGCCAACCTCATGTAGTCAAACTGGATTCGTGGCCTCGGAAGTCCATGTGAACAAAAACCATCCCCAAGGCTCGTGGCCTCGGAGGATCAGTATAGCCTACCAACCTCATGCAGTCAAACTGGATTCGTGGCCTCGGAAGTCCATGTGAACAAAAACCATCCCCAAGGCTCATGGCGTCGGAGGATCAGTATAGCCTGCCAACCTCATGCAGTCAGACTGGATTCGTGGCCTCGAAAGTCCATGTGAACAAAAACCATCCCCAAGGCTCGTGGCCTCGGAAGTCCATGTGAACAAAAACCTTTGGTGCTTCGTCACACAAATACTTCATTCGTTCGCTTGAAAAGGTAATGTTAGGTCACTGACGGACGAGCAACGTCACGCAAACATGAAGCATCAAATATAGAATTCAAAATATAAGTCAGAAGGAATAGAGAAATGGGAAACTCCATTGATAAAATTGATTTACAAATGATGGACAAAGGGTCTTTATATCAGAACAAAATCAAGGGAGGGAGGATTTAGATGGCTCGAAGGGCACAATGGCCCTAGCCTCGACAGAATTGACCTCTCCCGCTGTTTCTGACCCTCCATCCGCCTCCGCCTCTGCCTCCGTCGGGGTCTGAGCATCTCCTTCAACCCCTTCATCCTCCAGAAATTCAGCCTGAAGATCGAAAGTCTAAACCCCCCGACCATTCAACCATTCAATCACTTCCGTGTAAGCATACCTCCTCTAATAAGCGCTGAACCTCTGATAGTGTTCAGTGAGATGGAAGTTGGCTAGGAAGTTACTTTCAGCATCGGCATTGGCAAACTCAGCGTCGCTGTGAACCTTTTTCACTTCTTCGCTCAGGCCAGCCACTTGGGAGGTTAGGTCCTCCATCCTCAGCCTCAACTCCGCGTTCTCCTGGTTGGCCTTCTCAAGAGCTTCAGTAGTGAGTTTTTGGTGGGAATCAGACATCTCCACCCGCTTCGTCAAGGCAGCCACCTCACTTTGGGAGTCCTGAACCTTTTTTTTCAAGGATTCATTAGCTGCCAAGGCAGAAGTAAGTTTTACAGACCTTTCCGCCTCCTTCTCCTTAAGTGCTTCAACCTCCGCCTCGGCCTTAGAGGCCAACTCCTCGGCCTGCGAAGCTCTCTCCATGAATTCACGGTTTTTTCTTTGAAGCATTTTGAAAATGGCCTCCGCCTCAATGGCCATGCCAAAGGACCTAGTAGCTTAAGCCACCATAGTTGATATGACGTCCACAGCGTCGCTTGTTTCGATGAAGTTCTTCCATTTATCGGTCCAAAACGTGTAGAAGGTCGCCGTGGCAGTTTGAGTTTCGGGAGGCAACGGAGCAAGAACCTGAGGGTCGAGTTTAGCATAAGACCTAGCCAGAGGCCCCCTTTCGGAGTTGGAGACTTTGCTCTTCTTGACGGGCTCCTGCCTCAAGGGTTCCACAACTGCAGGGCGCTTCTGCGCCCCGCTGGCAGCAGCGATTGAGGCCGCCAACAACTTCTCCCCGGTAGGGGATCCTAGGCGAAGGGGTACTGCGTCGGATGAACTACCCATCCCAACAGCCTTTTTGCCTTTGTCTGCCTGGGAAGGCCCACCATCGTGTTTAGGGACAGCCTCCCTGCTGACCCTCTCAATTTTATTCTTTATCTGTCTCCCCCCAACAGACGTACCTTTTACCCCTTTTCTATCAGAGGTTGAGATGGCAGCCAAAATCGTGGACATATCGAGAGTGGGGAGTTTCCTTTTGTCAAAATTTTCTACACAAAACCAATCTCAAGTCAGGGGTAAAATAAAAAATCAAGCAGATGTTATACGAGTTCGACGAGAATCTCTTACCTCTAGAGGCCATCAGATTCAGGTTTTCGTAGAATCGTTGGGGAACGATTAAATTATCAAAGTGTCGAACTGATGAGGGTAATCTATAAATATTTGACAGGACCTCCCAGTGCCCCCTATCGAGCTCGAAACATTCAAAGACCCCTGAGAAGAAACAGCAAAAGGTAAGGCACTTAAAAAAATAAATATCCATTAGCGACAAGATAAAGCCATAAAATGCACTCACTAGGTTCGGAGCAGGAGGTCGAAACTTTGACGAAGGGGACAAAATCACCCTCACACTCCTACCACTTCCCCCGCACCCAAAACCACGTCTTCTTCCATCCCTTGATGGAGGAGGGTAGGCCCAAGATAAAATGAAAGTGTGCCCCCCACGGGCACAAGGAATACCACCCCTCAGAGTNAGCAGGAGGTCGAAACTTTGACGAAGGGGACAAAATCACCCTCACACTCCTACCACTTCCCCCGAACCCAGAACCAAGTCTCTTTCCACCCTTTGATGGAGGAAGAAAGACCCGTCACTAAGGGAGCATGCCCCCCAAGGACACATAGAGTACCAGCCCCTAGAGTCCCCCTTTCCTAATGACCTAGGCTGGAAGATCGTCTGAAAAATGTATAGGGGCATATCCTCGCCCAAGGAGGTCTGCTTCCAAAGTATGTAAGACCCAACCAATTGAGCCCAGGCGTTGGGAGAAAGTTGGGTAGGGGCTAGCCCGTATAACCTAAGGACGGCTCGGAACAAGGGATGTATCGAAAGACGAAATCTGGATTTCAACAGATATTCACTGACGGCGACACACCCCTACCTTGGATAGCAAGGTTGTTCGTTTGGGGAAGGGGATAGAAGCTCAATATTATAGGGAATCCTGTATTTCACCCTAAGTTCGGCTAGTTTAGTTGGGGTAGCGTTCGAAGGAACTCTGGCTGCCCCCCAAATCCTCATGTCGTCCTCACTTTCGGACCCCCTCCCAGGGGTAGTTGCATCCCTGCCAGCTTCTACAACCCTGGCAAGGTCGGCGGTAGGAGTAACCCGAATCCCCCTCTCACCCGCCAATCTGTGAATCCCCGCACTACCCTCAGATGAAGAAGAGGAGGAAGAAGCCATTAACAAGAAAAAAAATGGAACCTCACGGTATTTATGGAATCTCCTAGAAAAGGGGTAAATGGCGAACACGAACGTGAACTTCAGCAAATTTCCTGAGTGTGGAAGTGGCTCCGACGAACAAGCAAAAGTGCGCAAGAAACTCAAGAATTCAGTGTTGTTAAAAAGAAGGCTTGTGAACTCTTACAATGGAAAGGAGAAAAAATTATCAGAGGCATTCTCCTTTTTATAAGCATGAGGATTTAAATCTGGCCGTTGGATTAGGGCTCGATCCATTCAACCACACTTCAAGGGGTTAAGATCAGAGCCGCCTGTTCCTCCAGACATTTCGAATTCAAGGGCCTAGATTAAAGCGTTATATGTACTCGCTTTACCACGTCTGAAAAAGACCGAAGGAAGGAGAAGAGACAGCAATGATTACGCATTTAATACGGCGGTAGTGGCGTGTATCGAGAACCGTACCCGCATAATTGTTCCTCCTTGGGAAGGATCAACAATGTCAAATCATTGAAGTGTTATATTTAAGGATCCCTACGAGCGTCTGCCTTCCTGGGGGACTTCGGCTTCCGCTAATATAAGCAGGAGGGTCTGCCTTCCTGGGGGACTTCGGCTTCAACTAATATAAGCAAGAGGGTCTGCCTTCCTGGGGAACTTCGGCTTTCGTTAATATAAGCAGGAGGGTCAGCCTCGTCCTCAGACCCTTACCTCCCTGAGCGAATCAACGACACCCGAAAGTCCATGCGCTACATGAATAATCACGCATAGACTTGGGGGACTATTGTTCCCCCTTTAAAAATGAGGCTCCACGTCATCGCTCTACCTATGACACCACGTAAGCAAAGGGGCCCACGTATGCAGTCCCGTGTCACCAGCGGCTAGCATGGTAGAAAGTCAACCAAAATTATGGCGGTCCGAGGCTCCCTGAAGAGCCCCGAATGCCGAAACGTCTGAAGCTCCTTCCGTCGGGGTCCCTTCGCAAGAGCAAACCCTAATACCGATAGGTCCGTCACCGCCCTCCACCGTAGATTCGAAGATCTCTCAAAAGTGACTGACAAGACAAACAATAAAGAGGTATCAGTGTGTTAGCCCACTAGGATGGCAAAACCTATGCCCAAAGCATTAAATACCTGGAGGTGTCCTTGATGTGAGGCTTCGGGCGTTGAGATGTAACCACGTGTCTATGGATCCAATGATATTAAATCGGCTAAAATAATATAAATAGGCTCACTTGGTAGAGAAAAAGGGGAGAATCTTTGGTGGCTCTTTACATTAAAAACAAAGTAGCAAATACATAAAAGTTTCTACACAAACGTCATCTTTATCATGTCCATCGTTCCGCATATTTCATTACAAGAGAGAGATTGGTTTTCGATTGTCTTGATAGAATGATCATTGATAGCGTGATTGCCTTCCCATAATCTTCTAGGAGTCTGAACGGTTTTGTCTCTTGTCGAAAGTACCTCCCGCGTTCAGTCTAGCCTAACTATCGTCCTTATGCCGATAAAAACGAGCCGGATCCGTACTTGACGTGGCAAGAGTGGGCCTGGCATCTGTTGATTCCATTTTTTGGGGTCAACAAATTGTATTATGAGTTCAAGTCGAGCATTTAAGGAATGTTTACTTAATTACACAATAGTTAATTTAATTCTAAAAATTTAGCACAAATAAGATTTAGTTTTTAAAAATAGTAAAAATAACTAAAAAATTTACGAAAAGAACAAATCTAATATTTACAGAAGTAGTTGGGGTTCATAATTTCACTTAACCGTAACCTAATTAGAACATATTTTTCTATTTTAACTAATTACCTCTCTCGAACGAAATTAGCCTAATCAATTTG